>BTPG01000004.1:232429584-232583263 GCA_036245525.1 Semisulcospira habei
GTGGTGAGAGATGGTCCTGTCCAACACCCACAAGTCAAACTGGAGCCAGCTATCAAGGTCGAACCTGGTGTCCGGCTAGAACTTGGGACTAGCAAAGAGTCTGGGGGTAATCTGGAACTCGACATCAAGCTAGCGTCAATCTCTGTGCCCAGTGTTTACAGTGACGTGGACTGTGACACGAAACATGACATCAAGCTAGCGTCAATCTCTGTGCCCAGTGTTTACAGTGACATGGACTGTGACACTAAACATGACATCAAACTAGAATCTAACTCTGTGTCTGGTGTTATCAGTGACATGGACTGTGACACTAAACATGACATCAAGCTAGAGTCTAACTCTGTGTCTGGTGTTATCAGTGACGTGGACTGTGACACTAAACATGACATCAAGCTAGCGCCAATCTCTGTGCCCAGTGTTTACAGTGACATGGACTGTGACACTAAACATGACATCAAGCTAGCGTCAATCTCTGTGCCCAGTGTTTACAGTGACATGGACTGTGACACTAAACATGACATCAAACTAGAATCTAACTCTGTGTCTGGTGTTATCAGTGACATGGACTGTGACACTAAACATGACATCAAGCTAGAGTCTAACTCTGTGTCTGATGTTATCAGTGACATGGACTGTGACACTAAACATGACATCAAGCTAGCGTCAATCTCTGTGCCCAGTGTTTACTGTGACATGGACTGTGACACTAAACATGACATCAAGCTAGCATCAATCTTTGTGCCCAGTGTTTACAGTGACATGGACTGTGAAACTAAACATGACATCAAGCGGTAGTGTAACTCTGTGTCTGGTGTTATCAGTTATCAGGATGTAACTGTTTGTCTGTCCAGCGCTGTGATTCCCCTTGGTTTGAGTACAATTCTGCCAGCGCTAGCCTCACCTATCTGGTTTGTGAGTCGTGTTATCGGTGATGTGAACTGTGACACTAACAATGACATCAAGCCAGAGGCCAACTCTCTCTGGTGTAAACAGAAAATTGAATGTATGTCGCCAGCCGGTCTAATACGCTAAATAAACCTAAGACTATTTAGCAACACGCATCCAATATCAAGAGCTACAGGCAGTGCAGGCAGTAAGGAGAGTTTTAAAAATACAGGTGAATGGACCACGGGTAGACAAAAACACATGCCACAGAATAGAGGGGAAACCCACCCTGTGGGGCTGACCAGAGTGACCCTGGGAACTAAAAAGTAGTTAACCCCACCCAAGTCCCCAGGTTAGACCCGGGTGGGAGTGTGATATAATCGGTGTCCCAGGTTGCTACGGTCATAAATAAGACCTATACTTTTCCAGTTAAATGGTTTCTACTGAAATGCTTTTTATGGTTCTGTCTAACGGTGATTGTCTTGATTATAAGGTACATAACATGCTGTTCAGCAGGTTTTAAATTTCAATTACGCCTTTGTTTCCTCCCTCAGACCCCCACCCGGGTCTGCCCTGGGGAACATGCATGGGATTAACTACTTTTTAGTTCCCAGGGTCACCCTGGTCAGCCACGTGTTGGAAAAAATGGTGCTCACATCGCACACATGAATGTTTCAGCCGGGTTCTGGCCTGGCCGTATACACACAGTTTTGTGACACAGGTCTCGATTTTGTTGTAGTCACTCATCCTTTGTGTATTTCGAGCATGTTTCACTTTTTAAAAAAGTCAGGTACATGTACTGCTCTCGTCAGTGGACCAAACCTGACCACAGAGGTGTGATTTAGTTATCACATCCATCCTTCTGTTCAAAGGAATATCTGTGGATTTGTTGTTTGATGGTATTTGTTGTCCGTTCATTGTGAGTTGGTCGGGTTCATTGCATCTCCCCGTGAAGTAATTCAATGCACTGTGGGAGGTTTAAAAGCACTAGGTTATTGTGCGTCACCAACGTTGGTGCGATTCCCTCGCCGTCTATGTTGCCTTCATTGCGTTTTCGCAGCAGTGTTTTCATAGAGGCATTTTGGGTTGTTTAGCGCCAGGCTGTTGTACATCACCATAATGTTTGGTGCGATTTCAGTTAGTTGTTGGCTTCCTCTAACCACGGCATTCTGGTTTATGCCAGTGCACAGTTTGTGGTGAGGCTGTAGCTCTTACTACGACCTTCTCGTCTGCAGTTCAAGTGACATGTATGTCTACTACCACGTCAAGCGATGTTGGTCAGTGGCGGCTCGCTGTGCGGTCCGGTCACGTGGTCCGGCACGGCGCGCTAGGCGCGTGCCTGTTGTTGGGCTGGCGGTTCGTCGTTGACTGTTCAGCTTTCACGTGCACACACCTTGGCCAGGGCTGGTTCCGTCAATCCCTGGCCCTGTAAATGTATCTCATGTACTGTTTGTCTTTTTCGGGCGAACCATGTAGTTATTTCCATATTGGTTAGATATTTGTACACCATGTAGTTATTTCCATATTGGTTAGATATTTGTACACCATGTAGTTATTTCCATATTGGTTAGATATTTGTACACCATGTAGTTATTTCCATATTGGTTAGATATTTGTACACACGTTTGTTCATGTGTTAACCGCCCCCACCCGGGTCTGCCCTGGGGAGTTGGGTGGGGTTAATTACATTTTAGTTCCCAGGGTCACCCTGGTCGGCCCCACAGGGTGGGTTTTCCTCTCTATTCTGGGGCATGTGTTTCTGTCTACCCTTCTGGTCCTTTGGATCCCAAGTGTTTGCTGTGCTTGGAGACCCGTGTCGTTGGAGAAGAGGATCCTGGTGGCTGAGGTTCCCTTTGGGTTGCGGCTCACTGGTGCCAACTCTCCACTTTGGCCTTGACTTCTACCTAGCCCCACCTGGGTCTGTCCTGGGGGACGTGCGTGTGGGCTCCACCATCTCCGACTCCTTTGAACAGGAGATGGGTGTCCCACAGGGCAGTATTCTATCTCCTGTTTTATTTAGTATTAAAATTAATAACATTGTAAAGGCCGTCAAGGATGATTCTGAATGCTCTTTGTTTGTTGATAACTTTGCTTTGTGCGCACGTGGTCGAGGACTTGCGTCCCTTGAGAGGCGCTTGCAGCTGTGCGTTGATCGCATCCAGCGGTGGGTGTCTCTCGATGGATTCAAGTTCTCGCCCTCCAAGACTGTCTGTGTGCATTTTACTAACCAGACGAAATTTTTTCCAGAACCTAGCCTGAGCATTGCTGGAGTGCCAATTAAGGTGGCCGAGGAGGCAAAGTTTCTGGGGGTCATCTTTGACAAAAGACTTACCTTCCGCAACCATATTAATTACCTTAGAACCTCTTGTCAGAAGGCTCTCGACGTTCTTCATGTCATCGGTTGTACTGACTGGTGTGCGGACCGTACTGTCTTACTTCGACTGTACCGGGCCCTTGTTCGGTCCAAACTGGATTACGGCTTTGTGGTGTATGGCTCAGCTTTCAAGTCTGTGCTACAGCGTCTGAACACAATTCACTATCAGGGTCTGCGGATATGTCTTGGGGCCTTCAGGACTTCTCCAGTTCCTAGTCTGTATGCCGAGGCAGGGGAGCCTTCTCTCAAGCTCCGCTGCATCAGCCTCATGCTCAGCTACGTTCTGAAACTGAAGGCCCATCCAGACAATCCTGCCTATGATTGTTTTTAAACCATCGTTTGCAGAGATTTACGATACCCATCCGGGAGCTGTCCGTCCACTTTGTTTCCACGTCCGACCTCATCTGCAGGCGGCCGGATTGGACCTGGACAGAGTTTCGAAATCCCTGCAACACATCACTCCACCCTGGCTCTTACCAGTTCCAGACATCTTGCTGGACTTGACTGCCCACAAGAAAGACTCTACTCCACCAGCCATATACCAACAGAGCCTCAATGAACTGCTTTCAAATTTTCCTGGCTATTGTCGTATCTATACGGATGGGTCAAAGTCTGAGGATGGGAGAGTGGCTGCGGCCGCAGTGTCCTCTCGCCATCCTAGACGCCCATTTAAGCACCGCCTCCCAGACCACTCATCTGTATTTAGTGCGGAACTGCAGGCGGTTCTGCTGGCACTCACTTTGGGTGTCGGTAGCCGTGTTAGTCTCAATGATTCCTGCAGGACTTTAACATCACGACTAAGGCCGCTGCTGACATCCAATCATGTAGCTCTTTGGGTGTCGGTAGCCATGTTAGTCTCAATGATTCCTGCAGGACTTAAACATCACGACTAAAGCCGCTGTTGATATCCAATCATGTAGCTCTTTGGGTGTCGGTAGCCGTGTTAGTGGCAATGATTCCTGCAGGACTAAAACATGGCGACTAAAGTCGCTGCTGACATCCAATCATTTAGCCCGCTGTGAGATGGCCTTAGTCGCCTGCTCGGCGTTAAACCCAAATAACTAACTAACTCGAATCATTGAGCTCTTTGGGTGTCGGTAGCCGTGTTAGTCGCAATGATTCCTGCAGGACTAAAACATCGTGACTAAAGCCGCTGCTGACATCCGAAAATGGGTCGAGCGTAATCTGTCTGAAAGGCAGCTTTCACATCGTCACGCTGAAGGCTGACAACATCAAGCTTTTTCTTGGGGGTGGGGGGGGGGGGGGGGGGCATTTTTGGGGTTTTGGCTTGAAGTGGAGCCAGAGTTTGCAGCGGACAAGGCGGTGGTCAGTGTGGCACTCTGCGCTGGGCATCACTCTGGTGAGGAGGACATCACTGCGGTCCCTCTGACGCACTAGGACATAGTCGATAAGGTGCCAGTGTTTGGAGCGAGGATGCATCCAGGTGGTCTTTCGACTGTCCTTTTGCTGAAAAGTAGTGTTGGTGATGACAAGTTGCTGCTCCGCACAGAACTCCAACAGTAGGCGGCCATTGTCATTGCAGTTCCCGACGCCATGCTTGCCGAGGACTCCTTTCCAGGCTTCAGAGTCCTGGCCCACTCTGGCGTTGAAGTCGCCAAGGATGATGACTTTGTCATCTGCAGGGGTGCTCTGTAGGAGGCTGCGCAGGTCAGTGTAGAACTTGTCCTTTTCTGCAGGCTCTGCCAGGAGGGTTGGGGAGTACACACTGAGAAGGGTGACGTGTTGCTGGTGTCTCAGTGGGAGGCGCATGGACATGATGCGGTCTGACACAGCAGTTTAGCCTATACTCTTTAGTTTTCAGCTGGCTGCCCGCCGGCGCGCGCCAGCACACTTGTGAGATCGGCTTCGCGGGAACACTGAGATAGCGAGGCAGCCTCCTTCCCCTTACTATCAGCGCGCTAAATACCATCACTGATAAGGCGCCAGCTATGCGGTCTCGCTTCCGCTGGGGATGCGAATAGCGCAGCAGCCGTCTTTGTTTACAGTACTACTGTGCTTGACCCCGATTAGCTCTTAACCTCTGCTGCATACATCGGCGAATAAGCTGTAAATTACAGATGTTGTCTGTAAACCGGAATTAATTCACCTGCAGTTGTGAGTGATTATTTGAACATACGTCATCTTGTAGAGAAGAAATTGTACTATCTTTGGACACGAAACATGCTGGGGTAATCTGCGTGGATGTTTGTCATGCACTGGCTCAAAGTATCACTAGGAGACGGATTAGATGCAGCCTTCCGTTAGTTTATCAAACTTTTTATCACATCACTGTTCATAAACAAAAGTTTTTGGAAAGTTCAGACAAAGTCAGTGCTGTCAACAGATGTCTCAACTGGCATATCCCATGCTAAAAACTTCAATCAACATACCTGAGTCCTGCTACAGCCGGTTTGGTGGGCCAAGTGAAAACAGTAATCCATTCAGAGCACGCCGACATGAAGTATGCAAATTTTACCGATTCAGTCAGTGTTTTTAACAATATCACAATTTTAACACAGTTTGAAAACAATACACAAAGCAGAGGTTCAACTATTTGCTGTTCAGAAATTCAGTTCCGGCTAAATGTCACATTAAAATGGCATAAAATGAGTGTGTCTACAGGGTCACTATGATCCTGTATCTAAACTTGATAGGCCGATCAGTGTCATTTTTTGGACGTGTAACGGTCTTCTACCACAAAGTGCCCACTCGGCACTGGCCTCCACGTGGCGTGGCCCCCACCCGGGTCTGCCCTGGGGGACTTGGGTGGGGTTAGGTACTTTTTAGTTCCCAGGGTCACCCTGGTCAGCCCCACAGGGTGGGTTTTCCTCTCTTTTCTGGGGCATGTGTTTCTGTCTACCCGAGGTCCATTCACCTGTATTTGCCTTTTTAAAACTCTCCCTACTGTCTGCACTGCACGTAGCTCTTGATATTGGATGTGTGTTGCTAAATGGTCTTAGCTTTATTTAAGCCCAATGTGTTAGGTAAAGACTACCCCCAGGCGCCCCGCCTCCCGCTGCTTTATGTAGTAGGTGTTCAGTGGAAGGCTCAAAATGATAGGTCTGTCATTCCTTCTCTCCCACTACCCCTCTCCTTTCTAGATCTAGTGAGCGATGCAGTCACAAAAAGGGCAGCTGATGTACTGATGACACAATGCAAGCTTACCAGCCTGGAATTACATGTCATTAGCACAGCATTCTTAAAATTGAATGAAAATTACGTCCCTTGGAGCTAATCTGATCGAGTGCATTTTTGGGCTTTGGACGACGCCTAAAGTAAAAAATGTATAATATATTTGTTTTCCTCCCTACGTCACACGACCAGTCACTTTAGCGCAAACCGTACCATGTGACCGTGATATGAAAACCCCTGTAGCGAAAAATGGTGGACGTTTTGTAGTTTGTAGCCCTCTCGATGACGCATTGATCTTGGATGCCAGTTTTATTCTATAAACGATCGCCAAACGTTCTAAAGTACAAAGTTACTTAGTGTTGTTCCAAACAAGTACACTCAGTACTGGAGACGGTAACGTCATGACATTTTAAATTACGTCATAAGTCTATTCTGTATAAAGAGTTCCTTTGACGTCAGTCATGTCTGGCGTGATCCAGGTCGGAAGATGTCTTCTTGATTTCTTTTACGAAAATAGCGGAGGAATGAAAACAAATACGTTATTGGTCGGAGGGGTTCGCTGCACGGACCCTTGTAGGCCTTCGGGAGGTCAAAGGGATCATTGTACCCCTCTCTTCGACCTCCCTCAGGCCTACAAAGGTCCGTATAGCGAACCCCTCCGACCAATAACTTTATATATATATATATATATATATATATATATATATATATATATATATATATATATATATGCACAGGTGGAGTTGTTGATTCTCTGCAGTACCTTTGTTATGTGCTTTTATGACATGATGGACTGATGAATTGTGAAAGGACATTGACAGAACTAGATGTTAACAGTACTTAATTTACATAAACCGTTTCTGAAAAGATTCCGAAGATTTTGCTACTGTTAGAAAACGTGACAAACTATAGAGTTTCTAAAATTAAATCATTGTATGTCCACTGACACTGAATTACATGTCTTCTTCTTTGCAAAGTTAGCCATGAAAAATGTTGGGCACAGCTTTGTCAAACTGTGTATAGTTCTTATTTGATGTCATCAATAAAAATGTATATTATCTGTGACAGACACTCTCCTCTTATGTTCAGTGTCAATGTTTTATATCTGTCTTACCAGTTGCATCATGCAGCCATTGTGAAATGTATTTACTTTAACTCATTCTACCCCAACACCGAAATCCCAAAATTTTGCCGTTGTCCTTTGAAGACTGCATTGCAGTGCAGGACACAGATCGACCATGATAGTTCAAGGGTGATGCCAGAATAGCTTGGCGCCCATAGGCGCCAAGCTATTCTGGCATCACCCTTGAACTATCATGGCCTATCCTTATCTTCCTGGTGTGTGTGGGGGGTAGGATGAGTTAATTACAGTATGGTTAACATATACAATGTGATTTTTAAACTAAATTATTGTCTTGTTCCATTCGCATGTTGTGAAAACTACCAAATCCAAGGCAGCATGAAAGTAATTGGAGCACGTAACAAATACACTTTAGAGTCTGTCCACAAAATAAACCACACAGCAACACATCATCCCACTAAACGCAGCATTGGTTTATTCTTGTTTCGCTGTGTTCTCATTCAGTTACAAAGACCCAAGTCTGCCTTTCTGAGGAGACCATCCACGTGTAGTTCCTTTGTCATGTTACTAATTTCAGAAGCACGTGTATGGTCAAACACTTTCACAGTCCCCTGAGTGGTCATTTTGTAACGGTGTGAATGTACACGGAAGTCACATCTCTAATTCCCTTCTCCCATGCATGCTTACTATTTTGACATTTGCTACCAACGTAAAACAAAAACTGCTTACCTCGAGAAGACTCGTGCATGACTGCTTCATGCAGCTCTTCTTTTCTATGTCTGAAGGCATTTCTCGACAATGTCCACAGACACACCAATCTGGATTGTTGGACGGACTGTCAGGTGGATGGTCGCCTTGTTGAGGACGCTGGGGTGGTACATCAAAAACAAGGCTTGGATATTTTTCCATCATGTCCGAGAACAGCTCCCTCAGTCTGTCTGCAGAAGCATCTTTCAGCAGTACCTGTACAAAAAAAACAAAACAACAACAGGCATTTGTACATCAACATTTGGGGGGGGGGGGAGGGGGGGGGGGTTGTTTAGTTATAAAATTAAATTAATGATTTCTTTTTATTTTGGGGGGGGGGGAGGGGGGAGAGACACTGCACCCCCACCCCCAAGATCAGCCCCTGCCCTGAAAAATAAACTTCATGTTGTGGTCTCAAAAGCAACCATCTTAAAAAATCAAAAGCACATCTGAGAATTCTTTTTATAGACTTTTCTAATGCTGTTAATACTGTTGAACCACTGATGCTTTTGCAGCGTATGATGGACTTTAATGTGAACACAAACATTATTCTGTGGGTGCGAGACTTTTTGAAGGACAGGCCACAACGTGTAAATGTACACGGCAGTCTGTCTGACCAAATGGTGTCAAATTTGGGCTGCCCTCAAGGTTGTGTTTTCTCTCCGACATTGTTTTCTATATACACAGACCATATGCGTTGTCACACTGCCACTTCTCGTCTCTTAAAGTTCTCAGATGACATGGCTTGTGTATGCCTACTCCAAAAAGAAGACAGTCTGGCTGAGTACTTTGTAATGCCCTCCCCTAAGTGAAACCCACAGTCACGGTAATGCCCTCCCCTAAGTGAAACCCACAGTCACGGTAATGCCCTCCCGTAAGTGAAACCCACAGTCACGGTAATGCCCTCTCTTAAGTGAAACCCACAGTCACGGTAATGCCCTCCCCTAAGTGAAGCCCACAGTCACGGTAATGCCCTCCCCCAAGTGAAACCCACAGTCACGGTAATGCCCTCCCCTAAGTGAAGCCCACAGTGACGGTAATGCCCTCCCGTAAGTGAAACCCAGTCACGGTAATGCCCTCCCGTAAGTGAAACCCACAGTCATGGTAATGCCCTCCCCTAAGTGAAGCCCACAGTGACGGTAATGCCCTCCCGTAAGTGAAACCCAGTCACGGTAATGCCCTCCCGTAAGTGAAACCCACAGTCATGGTAATGCCCTCCCCTAAGTGAAGCCCACAGTGACGGTAATGCCCTCCCGTAAGTGAAACCCAGTCACGGTAATGCCCTCCCCTAAGTGAAGCCCACAGTCACGGTAATGCCCTCCCGTAAGTGAAACCCAGTCACGGTAATGCCCTCCCGTAAGTGAAACCCACAGTCATGGTAATGCCCTCCCCTAAGTGCCTCTAACATGTTCTTACTGTCGCAACCGCCCGCCCGTTGCTAGTACTTAAAACGCATTTCCTACCGCATTTTACATTTTAAAAAATTCAGTCTAAATGTGAAAATTAGAATGCAACTAGTGAAGAGGGCCAAGCACAACACACAGTGAAGAGGGCCAAGCACAACACACAGTGAAGAGGGCCAAGCACAACACACAGTGAAGAGGGCCAAGCACAACACACAGTTACATCCATATATATATATATATATACACACACACAAAGACATATGAAGCATAAAAGATAATTGGCATGCAGCATAATAGCAAGAGGGCCAGGCTGTCCCTGCCACCCTCAGTCCACTTTGCAATAACATTTAACAAGAAATTAAAATGAAGCTTAAAAGATGACATGACATGCTGAAAGGAAAGAGGGCCAGGCTGTCCCTGCCACCCTCAGTCCACTTTGCAATAACATTTCACAAGAAATTAAAATGAAGCTTAAAAGATGACATGACATGCTGAAAGGAAAGAGGGCCAGGCTGTACCTGCCACCCTCAGTCCACTTTGCAATAACATTTCACAAGAAATTAAAATGAAGCTTAAAAGATGACATGACATGCTGAAAGGAAAGAGGGCCAGGCTGTCCCTGCCACCCTCAGTCCACTTTGCAATAACATTTCACAAGAAATTAAAATGAAGCTTAAAAGATGACATGACATGCTGAAAGGAAAGAGGGCCAGGCTGTCCCTGCCACCCTCAGTCCACTTTGCAATAACATTTCACAAGAAATTAAAATGAAGCTTAAAAGATGACATGACATGCTGAAAGGAAAGAGGGCCAGGCTGTCCCTGCCACCCTCAGTCCACTTTGCAATAACATTTCACAAGAAATTAAAATGAAGCTTAAAAGATGACATGACATGCTGAAAGGAAAGAGGGCCAGGCTGTCCCTGCCACCCTCAGTCCACTTTGCAATAACATTTCACAAGAAATTAAAATGAAGCTTAAAAGATGACATGACAATAATGACATGCTGAAAGGAAAGAGGGCCAGGCTGTCCCTGCCACCCTCAGTCCACTTTGCAATAACATTTCACAAGAAATTAAAATGAAGCTTAAAAGATGACATGACATGCTGAAAGGAAAGAGGGCCAGGCTGTACCTGCCACCCTCAGTCCACTTTGCAATAACATTTAACAAGAAATTAAAATGAAGCTTAAAAGATGACATGACATGCTGAAAGGAAAGAGGGCCAGGCTGTACCTGCCACCCTCAGTCCACTTTGCAATAACATTTCACAAGAAATTAAAATGAAGCTTAAAAGATGACATGACATGCTGAAAGGAAAGAGGGCCAGGCTGTACCTGCCACCCTCAGTCCACTTTGCAATAACATTTCACAAGAAATTAAAATGAAGCTTAAAAGATGACATGACATGCTGAAAGGAAAGAGGGCCAGGCTGTACCTGCCACCCTCAGTCCACTTTGCAATAACATTTCACAAGAAATTAAAATGAAGCTTAAAAGATGACATGACATGCTGAAAGGAAAGAGGGCCAGGCTGTCCCTGCCACCCTCAGTCCACTTTGCAATAACATTTCACAAGAAATTAAAATGAAGCTTAAAAGATGACATGACATGCTGAAAGGAAAGAGGGCCAGGCTGTACCTGCCACCCTCAGTCCACTTTGCAATAACATTTCACAAGAAATTAAAATGAAGCTTAAAAGATGACATGACATGCTGAAAGGAAAGAGGGCCAGGCTGTCCCTGCCACCCTCAGTCCACTTTGCAATAACATTTCACAAGAAATTAAAATGAAGCTTAAAAGATGACATGACATGCTGAAAGGAAAGAGGGCCAGGCTGTACCTGCCACCCTCAGTCCACTTTGCAATAACATTTAACAAGAAATTAAAATGAAGCTTAAAAGATGACATGACATGCTGAAAGGAAAGAGGGCCAGGCTGTACCTGCCACCCTCAGTCCACTTTGCAATAACATTTCACAAGAAATTAAAATGAAGCTTAAAAGATGACATGACATGCTGAAAGGAAAGAGGGCCAGGCTGTACCTGCCACCCTCAGTCCACTTTGCAATAACATTTCACAAGAAATTAAAATGAAGCTTAAAAGATGACATGACATGCTGAAAGGAAAGAGGGCCAGGCTGTACCTGCCACCCTCAGTCCACTTTGCAATAACATTTCACAAGAAATTAAAATGAAGCTTAAAAGATGACATGACATGCTGAAAGGAAAGAGGGCCAGGCTGTACCTGCCACCCTCAGTCCACTTTGCAATAACATTTAACAAGAAATTAAAATGAAGCTTAAAAGATGACATGACATGCTGAAAGGAAAGAGGGCCAGGCTGTACCTGCCACCCTCAGTCCACTTTGCAATAACATTTCACAAGAAATTAAAATGAAGCTTAAAAGATGACATGACATGCTGAAAGGAAAGAGGGCCAGGCTGTACCTGCCACCCTCAGTCCACTTTGCAATAACATTTCACAAGAAATTAAAATGAAGCTTAAAAGATGACATGACATGCTGAAAGGAAAGAGGGCCAGGCTGTACCTGCCACCCTCAGTCCACTTTGCAATAACATTTCACAAGAAATTAAAATGAAGCTTAAAAGATGACATGACATGCTGAAAGGAAAGAGGGCCAGGCTGTCCCTGCCACCCTCAGTCCACTTTGCAATAACATTTCACAAGAAATTAAAATGAAGCTTAAAAGATGACATGACATGCTGAAAGGAAAGAGGGCCAGGCTGTACCTGCCACCCTCAGTCCACTTTGCAATAACATTTCACAAGAAATTAAAATGAAGCTTAAAAGATGACATGACATGCTGAAAGGAAAGAGGGCCAGGCTGTACCTGCCACCCTCAGTCCACTTTGCAATAACATTTAACAAGAAATTAAAATGAAGCTTAAAAGATGACATGACATGCTGAAAGGAAAGAGGGCCAGGCTGTACCTGCCACCCTCAGTCCACTTTGCAATAACATTTCACAAGAAATTAAAATGAAGCTTAAAAGATGACATGACATGCTGAAAGGAAAGAGGGCCAGGCTGTACCTGCCACCCTCAGTCCACTTTGCAATAACATTTCACAAGAAATTAAAATGAAGCTTAAAAGATGACATGACATGCTGAAAGGAAAGAGGGCCAGGCTGTCCCTGCCACCCTCAGTCCACTTTGCAATAACATTTCACAAGAAATTAAAATGAAGCTTAAAAGATGACATGACATGCTGAAAGGAAAGAGGGCCAGGCTGTCCCTGCCACCCTCAGTCCACTTTGCAATAACATTTCACAAGAAATTAAAATGAAGCTTAAAAGATGACATGACATGCTGAAAGGAAAGAGGGCCAGGCTGTACCTGCCACCCTCAGTCCACTTTGCAATAACATTTCACAAGAAATTAAAATGAAGCTTAAAAGATGACATGACATGCTGAAAGGAAAGAGGGCCAGGCTGTACCTGCCACCCTCAGTCCACTTTGCAATAACATTTCACAAGAAATTAAAATGAAGCTTAAAAGATGACATGACATGCTGAAAGGAAAGAGGGCCAGGCTGTACCTGCCACCCTCAGTCCACTTTGCAATAACATTTCACAAGAAATTAAAATGAAGCTTAAAAGATGACATGACATGCTGAAAGGAAAGAGGGCCAGGCTGTACCTGCCACCCTCAGTCCACTTTGCAATAACATTTCACAAGAAATTAAAATGAAGCTTAAAAGATGACATGACATGCTGAAAGGAAAGAGGGCCAGGCTGTCCCTGCCACCCTCAGTCCACTTTGCAATAACATTTCACAAGAAATTAAAATGAAGCTTAAAAGATGACATGACATGCTGAAAGGAAAGAGGGCCAGGCTGTACCTGCCACCCTCAGTCCACTTTGCAATAACATTTCACAAGAAATTAAAATGAAGCTTAAAAGATGACATGACATGCTGAAAGGAAAGAGGGCCAGGCTGTCCCTGCCACCCTCAGTCCACTTTGCAATAACATTTCACAAGAAATTAAAATGAAGCTTAAAAGATGACATGACATGCTGAAAGGAAAGAGGGCCAGGCTGTACCTGCCACCCTCAGTCCACTTTGCAATAACATTTCACAAGAAATTAAAATGAAGCTTAAAAGATGACATGACATGCTGAAAGGAAAGAGGGCCAGGCTGTCCCTGCCACCCTCAGTCCACTTTGCAATAACATTTCACAAGAAATTAAAATGAAGCTTAAAAGATGACATGACATGCTGAAAGGAAAGAGGGCCAGGCTGTACCTGCCACCCTCAGTCCACTTTGCAATAACATTTCACAAGAAATTAAAATGAAGCTTAAAAGATGACATGACATGCTGAAAGGAAAGAGGGCCAGGCTGTACCTGCCACCCTCAGTCCACTTTGCAATAACATTTCACAAGAAATTAAAATGAAGCTTAAAAGATGACATGACATGCTGAAAGGAAAGAGGGCCAGGCTGTACCTGCCACCCTCAGTCCACTTTGCAATAACATTTCACAAGAAATTAAAATGAAGCTTAAAAGATGACATGACATGCTGAAAGGAAAGAGGGCCAGGCTGTACCTGCCACCCTCAGTCCACTTTGCAATAACATTTCACAAGAAATTAAAATGAAGCTTAAAAGATGACATGACATGCTGAAAGGAAAGAGGGCCAGGCTGTACCTGCCACCCTCAGTCCACTTTGCAATAACATTTCACAAGAAATTAAAATGAAGCTTAAAAGATGACATGACATGCTGAAAGGAAAGAGGGCCAGGCTGTACCTGCCACCCTCAGTCCACTTTGCAATAACATTTCACAAGAAATTAAAATGAAGCTTAAAAGATGACATGACATGCTGAAAGGAAAGAGGGCCAGGCTGTACCTGCCACCCTCAGTCCACTTTGCAATAACATTTCACAAGAAATTAAAATGAAGCTTAAAAGATGACATGACATGCTGAAAGGAAAGAGGGCCAGGCTGTACCTGCCACCCTCAGTCCACTTTGCAATAACATTTCACAAGAAATTAAAATGAAGCTTAAAAGATGACATGACATGCTGAAAGGAAAGAGGGCCAGGCTGTACCTGCCACCCTCAGTCCACTTTGCAATAACATTTCACAAGAAATTAAAATGAAGCTTAAAAGATGACATGACATGCTGAAAGGAAAGAGGGCCAGGCTGTACCTGCCACCCTCAGTCCACTTTGCAATAACATTTCACAAGAAATTAAAATGAAGCTTAAAAGATGACATGACATGCTGAAAGGAAAGAGGGCCAGGCTGTACCTGCCACCCTCAGTCCACTTTGCAATAACATTTCACAAGAAATTAAAATGAAGCTTAAAAGATGACATGACATGCTGAAAGGAAAGAGGGCCAGGCTGTACCTGCCACCCTCAGTCCACTTTGCAATAACATTTCACAAGAAATTAAAATGAAGCTTAAAAGATGACATGACATGCTGAAAGGAAAGAGGGCCAGGCTGTACCTGCCACCCTCAGTCCACTTTGCAATAACATTTAACAAGAAATTAAAATGAAGCTTAAAAGATGACATGACATGCTGAAAGGAAAGAGGGCCAGGCTGTACCTGCCACCCTCAGTCCACTTTGCAATAACATTTCACAAGAAATTAAAATGAAGCTTAAAAGATGACATGACATGCTGAAAGGAAAGAGGGCCAGGCTGTACCTGCCACCCTCAGTCCACTTTGCAATAACATTTAACAAGAAATTAAAATGAAGCTTAAAAGATGACATGACATGCTGAAAGGAAAGAGGGCCAGGCTGTACCTGCCACCCTCAGTCCACTTTGCAATAACATTTCACAAGAAATTAAAATGAAGCTTAAAAGATGACATGACATGCTGAAAGGAAAGAGGGCCAGGCTGTACCTGCCACCCTCAGTCCACTTTGCAATAACATTTCACAAGAAATTAAAATGAAGCTTAAAAGATGACATGACATGCTGAAAGGAAAGAGGGCCAGGCTGTACCTGCCACCCTCAGTCCACTTTGCAATAACATTTAACAAGAAATTAAAATGAAGCTTAAAAGATGACATGACATGCTGAAAGGAAAGAGGGCCAGGCTGTACCTGCCACCCTCAGTCCACTTTGCAATAACATTTCACAAGAAATTAAAATGAAGCTTAAAAGATGACATGACATGCTGAAAGGAAAGAGGGCCAGGCTGTACCTGCCACCCTCAGTCCACTTTGCAATAACATTTAACAAGAAATTAAAATGAAGCTTAAAAGATGACATGACATGCTGAAAGGAAAGAGGGTGTAACGACGGTGTTTTCGCTACTGAATTAAATTATTACATATATAAACGTTTATTCTAATGGAATGAGTGTGTGCGTGGGTTTGTTCTGATAATCAGTATAAAGGTGGGTGTACTATCTTTGTTCACTATACTCTTTCATCCACCACACACGCGCTTACAAACAAGGACAAAGGCCACACAGTTATATCTCTTTGCCCTCTGTTTAACTATTAACAAGCACTCATGACATACATTAAACCACACAATTCACATCATATAAACCAATTTACACAAATAACTAACAAGTGGCATATAGATTATTCACAACTTCAACGCTCACACTTCCACTCGCTACCGTAGAGGTCGTTGTCGCTCTCGAGAGACGTCACTCGACTCCTCTTTATACTAGTGTCGACACAGTCAATATCACATTGACGACTTGACGGAGATTCCTGAACTGAATATTACTATTCAATGACTACTCACAGATTTAGAACATTCCTAGGCGTGAAATTACGGCGCTAGGCGACAATAGCTACACTGACGGAACACTGCATGTGGTCCTGTAGCACGAATCTGTGGCTTACTTCGCTACCGTTGCTGCTCGTAGCACCAGTGATGGTAGGACGAAGGAGAGATGAAGGCTTGATGATGTCCGCATTCCGGTCACGTACGTGATGCTCAGGACAGCTTCATCGGCCATACACCAGGGGTTTCCGCTCCGTACCGGCCCCGCTGTATTCAATATACAGCTACCGAATTCTCTAGCCAGAATTCTTCCTCAGAGCCCTAGCGAAAACGACCGCTCGGCTCGACTGGTATTGCATCTCTAACTTACAATTATTCCCGATACTACACTGTCACTCCCACACGTGACACGTGAACATCGCTCACCTACATTACCGCACGTGAACATGGTTTATCTGTACATTCCCGCTCGTAAACATTGCTTATCTCTACATTATTCGCATGTGTACATTCGGTCCAACTGCTAATGACATCACACCATCGTCCGACCGAAATCTGCACTAAAGGCGTTCGTTACACTACCCCCCTCTCAACGAAAAAAAAGAACCGACCGAGGGTCTTTTTTACAAGTTCGGAGGATAATGTTTAAAATACAGTAACGACTATGAAACCTTGACCTATGGAACCGACTGATCACGATCAGCGCGTGACAACAGATCCGCGAACACATTCTGTGTACCTGGAAGTGGTTCGAGAATGAATCTAAACTCTTGTAAGGACAAGGACCAACGCATGATGCGAGAATTCTTAAAGCGACTTGTATGCAAGTACGTCAGCGGTCTGTGGCCAGTCTGGAGAATGAAACCGACCCCCTAAAGAAATTTGGAAAATTCCGAAATGGCCCAAACAATAGCCAAACATGAGAGGAATAGTGGGAAGACCACCAACATCATCATCACCTTGGACAACACCAATATCCACTGATGGGACAGTCTCTCTCTCTTGGCTTGACTTCGCGAACGAAGATTTTATAGGAGTTGCCCACGACGTCTGCAGGCTTGTTCGTGGCTGCGGAGGCCAATCCGAGACAGGCAGGTTCGACCGCAGTGGCTGCAGGGGAAGGTATGGCCAGGGCTCTGAACTGCAGCATCTCTGTTTTTTCTCCTGAGCCGCTTGTCCTTAAGGCTAGCTCTGTGAGAGTCCTCAAAGGAGACAGCTGCCTTGTAAACGGTGGAGCGCCAGGTGTCACGGTCCGCAGCAAGCCAAGACCACTGGTGGTGGTCGATTTGGCAGGCACTAAGTGACTTCTTGAGACAGTCTTTGTATCTCTTCTTTGGTGCCCCTCTGTCACGGTGTCCAGTAGCAAGCTCGCCGAACAGGGTGATCTTTGGTAGGCGATGATCCTCCATCCTGGAGACGTGCCCCGCCCAGCGGAGCTGTGTCCGCAGCAGCAAAGCCTCGATGCTCACAGTTTCAGCCTGTTCAAGGACCTCGACGTTGGTGACATAGTCACTCCAGTGAATGCCCAGGATGGTGCGCAGGCAGCGCTGGTGGAAGCGTTCGAGGAGTCGTAGTTGGCTGCGGTAGAGGGCCCAGGACTCGGAACCATACAGCAGGATGGTGAGGACCACAGCTCTGTACACGCTGATCTTGGTGCCTGTTTTCAGCTGTTGATTGTGCCACACCCGCTTGAAA
Organism: Semisulcospira habei; assembly: GCA_036245525.1. Classification (NCBI taxonomy): domain Eukaryota; kingdom Metazoa; phylum Mollusca; class Gastropoda; family Semisulcospiridae; genus Semisulcospira; species Semisulcospira habei. The sequence continues at coordinate 232,447,627 of BTPG01000004.1, forward strand.
AGTCGCCCGAAAGCGCTGTTCGCTTTTGCCAGCCTGCTGTCAAGCTCCTTGTCCAGCTTGGCGTCCGACGTGATAATGCAGCCAAGGTAAGTAAACTGGTGCACTGACTTTAGTTCAGACTCGCCAATGGTGATGTGAGGAGGGCGATACACTGTCTTGGGTGCCGGCTGATGGAGGACCTCTGTCTTTTTCAGACTGACCTCGAGTCCAAAGAGCTGGGCAGCATCTGCGAAGCAAGACGTGATGCGCTGCAGGGCTTTCTCTGTGTGTGCAACGAGGGCAGCATCATCAGCAAAAAGCAGCTCACGAATCAGTTGGTCTAGGGTTTTCGTGTGGGCCTGCAGTCGTCTGAGGTTGAACAGGCTGCCATCGAGGCGATACCTGATGTACACTGCATCGTCATCATCGAGGTCCACTGTGGCCTGCTTCAACATCATGCTAAAAAAGATGGTGAAGAGGGTCGGTGCCAGCACGCAGCCCTGCTTTACGCCGTTGAGAATGGGGAATGGTTCTGAGAGGTCATTGTTGAGTCTGACCTGGCCTTGCTGGTCCTCGTGTAGCTGGACAATCATGTTGAGGAACTTTGGGGGACAGCCAAGTCGCTCCAGGATCTGCCACATGCCTTGCCTGCATCATCATCATCATCACCTTGGACAACACCAATATCCACTGATGGGACAGTATGCCAATCTGAAACGTCCAAATGAGGAACATCACACCGAGGTGCCACAACCTCGACATCTGGAAGTAAAAAAGGAGAAAAGGCCCAACGAGATCAATAGCGACCCCCTCGAACGGAGTCGAGATAAGAGGCACAGTCGCCAAAGGAACAGGGGGAACTTTGCCTTTTGAAACCGACTTCTGGCAAATGTCACAAGTGTGAACATAAGTACGCACATCAGCAAAAACACCAGGCCAAAAGAATCGGGATAGAACCCTAGTCAGAGTTCTACGAACTGCACAATGACCAGCCAAAAGTTGATCATGCACAGCAATCATGACTGACGTACGAAGTTTCTCTGGAACAACAACCTGATGCAAAATATCCTTGGATGTCTGATACCTCCTGTACAAAATATCATCTTGAAAATAGAAAGAATAAGTAGCAGAACCAACAACCTTGTCTTCACCCGAGGCAGCTAAATTGAAACAACCTTGCAGAGTAGCATCACCTTTCTGCAACTGAATGAGTTCAGCACGAGTGACCTTCAAGTCATCGCACATAGTGACAAGAGGTTCGTGCGGGAGACCTTGTTTCCTACCCGGAGCACGAGTAGTGACAGCAGCAACAGGGACCTCATCAACAGCAGCAGCAACTATGGTATCTTGGGCCTGCTGGACAATCAAACCTGGAATATTACCCACAATCAAGTCGGCAACTGGATCCTCAAGAATACAACAAACCAACTCACCAGCAAAATACGGACAAGAAACAACAACTTTAGCCTGCTGGTAAATGTTGACTTCTCCACCAAAAGTTTTACAACGGACAGTACCTGGCACATACTGTTTATCAGAAACTAAACGTTTTCGAACACCACAAATGGTAGCACCTGTGTCTCGCAAAACTGAGCAAGCAGTAGAATTAACAGAACCAACTTCTAAATGCAAGTACCCAGCTGACGGATCAAAAATAGAGCAAACAACTTCAGAGTCCACAGGGACAACTGTACAACCTGAGCTTGAGTTAGTCTTATCATCTGAAGCTATGGTTTTTTTGCACAACAAAGGGACAAGTTTTTCGAGTATGACCACCAATGTTGCAAACAGAGCAAGGGTTTGGACTGTTGCGAAGAGGACATTGCTTGGGACCATGACCTTTACCATCACAAAGAGGGCAATTATCAAAATTGGTGTAAAATGAACCACCTCCACGTCCACGTCTCAAATATCTCCGAGTTTGATCAAAACGATCTTCGACCTTTTGGTTCGAAACTGAGGGTGTTTGGTCATTCTTTTGCAAAGCACCACGATTCCTCCAATAGCCGCGACCTCGATAGTTTGAGTAACCACCGCGAGAATCTGCAGAGCCAGGAACAGCTTGTGACTCTTCAGCTACATCAACGGCGGATCCTACTGAGCCGAAAACCGTAGCAGCCGATCTGCGTGCCAAGTTCTTTCTGGGACGAGCAAGACGATAACTTTCAGCGGTTTTAACCATATCATCTAATGTGACAAGTCCACGCTCGCGAATGAAAGTAGCAAGATCCTGTGACACACATTCTAGAAACTGCTCACCTAACACAAGATCCATAATTCCTTGCATGTTTCTAGTAACACCGGACAAAGCTATCCATCGATCAAACAATCTGTTTAGCTCAATACCAAAAGTTTGGAAAGGTTCGTTCGAGTCTGGTCGGATTTCACGGAACTTCTTGCGAAAACCTTCTGCAGTACATTGGAACTTCTTAAGCAAATTGTCCTTCAATGTCTGATAATCTACAGGACCATGAGCAGCAAGACTGTGGTACAAGTTCAATGCGTTACCTTCTAACAAAGCGGAAAGAAAGGTAACCCATTTGCTTTGATCCCAGCCAAGGGCTGTAGCATGAGTCTCAAAACGAAAAAGGTATGAATCGATATCATCCTGTCTTTCTTTGAAAATAGGCAACTTGGGGTAAACAGGTCTAGCGCCAAAAGAATGACTATCTCTACCTCTGTTTCCATGACCAGCATCTTGTTCCTCAAGTCTACGTTCAGAACGTAACTCAAGTTCCATTTGTTTTGTTTTCTCTCTTTCCAGCTCTAATGCTAACTGAACATCTGCTTGTTTAATTTCTGCTTGTTTATTTGCTAACGCTAACTGAACATCTGCTTGTTTAATTTCTGCTTGTTTATTTGCTAACGCTAACTGAACATCTGCTTGTCTTTTAGCGAGCTCAACTTCTGCTTCTTTTTCCAATTTTTTTCCATCCCTCAATCTTTGTCTCTCAAGACGATCAAAACAATCCTGTACATATTTGCCACGTTCCTTGTCAGGGATACCCAAAGTTGTAGCTTGAGCAATAAAAGATTGGAACAACTTATCATAATCGTCAGACATGGTTAAGTGCAATGTAAATCAACAACAACAAAAATGTACTATAAAAGTATCAAAATGTTTAAACAGGAAATCAGTTAAGTACTAAAGTGTCAACAACGAAATGGCAAAACGCAATTAATCACAATAAATTGTTCTATAAACCTTATGAAACAATGAAGTTTCTCCAAAAGTAAATTTACAGGACAATGCACAGTCTGAGTTGCAATGAAAACAGTAAGTCTTACAAGTATACAACGCAAATTCTGTATGGTATTAACTCAATATGGCTATAAATAATGCAGTGAATAGTTTTATACCAAATAGAACACACTAACTCAATATATGCTGAAGAACGTCAACTTTAGTTGATAGAAGCACAAGAAATGTACAGCGAAAAAGGAAGTTACTAAGTTCAAAGTTTTAATCCAAATATATATTTAAAGAAAAATAAAATGAAATTTATATCAAACACCTCAACACTATAATCGCTAATACTAAATACCAAATGTACGGCGAAAGGGAAATAAACCCAATCAAATTATCAAAGTCTCAAACAAAAATGAACCAAGGAAAACAATCTATTGACAACTAAACCAAATCAAAATTTAACAATTTAACAAAATTAACTAATTATGACCACATACATAAATACAAAAAAAACTAAATCAAAATCAATACAAAAACAATAAACAAAATAAATTAAATCAAATGAAACTGAAATCCCAACACGATAATCTACTTAAAATAAGGGCAAAGAGAACATACACCCAACCACACGCATAAAAGGATAGGACCCTACAACAGCAAAGAACTAGTAAAACAAATACAATTCCCTAACAGAAGAATAGAGCCGAAGAAGAGAATAGGAACCCCCAAGACAGAAAAAGAGCTAAATCCTTAGTGCCCAGAAACTGTACACAGACACAGCCGTTAAACTGGAGACGGCAACTATCACACAAAACACATCCCAGTCATACACAATATAACAAAATGTCAAAAGAAGCAGCCCACTAGCCTACCTATATATATCTATAATAACTAGTGGTGCCCTCACTAAATATGAATATGTATGACTTAATGCTAACACAGAGAAAGTCAGGGTCACCAAATGTAACGACGGTGTTTTCGCTACTGAATTAAATTATTACATATATAAACGTTTATTCTAATGGAATGAGTGTGTGCGTGGGTTTGTTCTGATAATCAGTATAAAGGTGGGTGTACTATCTCTGTTCACTATACTCTTTCATCCACCACACACGCGCTTACAAACAAGGACAAAGGCCACACAGTTATATCTCTTTGCCCTCTGTTTAACTATTAACAAGCACTCATGACATACATTAAACCACACAATTCACATCATATAAACCAATTTACACAAATAACTAACAAGTGGCATATAGATTATTCACAACTTCAACGCTCACACCCTTCCACTCGCTACCGTAGAGGTCGTTGTCGCTCTCGAGAGACGTCACTCGACTCCTCTTTATACTAGTGTCGACACAGTCAATATCACATTGACGACTTGACGGAGATTCCTGAACTGAATATTACTATTCAATGACTACTCACAGATTTAGAACATTCCTAGGCGTGAAATTACGGCGCTAGGCGACAATAGCTACACTGACGGAACACTGCATGTGGTCCTGTAGCACGAATCTGTGGCTTACTTCGCTACCGTTGCTGCTCGTAGCACCAGTGATGGTAGGACGAAGGAGAGATGAAGGCTTGATGATGTCCGCATTCCGGTCACGTACGTGATGCTCAGGACAGCTTCATCGGCCATACACCAGGGGTTTCCGCTCCGTACCGGCCCCGCTGTATTCAATATACAGCTACCGAATTCTCTAGCCAGAATTCTTCCTCAGAGCCCTAGCGAAAACGACCGCTCGGCTCGACTGGTATTGCATCTCTAACTTACAATTATTCCCGATACTACACTGTCACTCCCACACGTGACACGTGAACATCGCTCACCTACATTACCGCACGTGAACATGGTTTATCTGTACATTCCCGCTCGTAAACATTGCTTATCTCTACATTATTCGCATGTGTACATTCGGTCCAACTGCTAATGACATCACACCATCGTCCGACCGAAATCTGCACTAAAGGCGTTCGTTACAGAGGGCCAGGCTGTCCCTGCCACCCTCAGTCCACTTTGCAATAACATTTCACAAGAAATTAAAATGAAGCTTAAAAGATGACATGACATGCTGAAAGGAAAGAGGGCCAGGCTGTACCTGCCACCCTCAGTCCACTTTGCAATAACATTTCACAAGAAATTAAAATGAAGCTTAAAAGATGACATGACATGCTGAAAGGAAAGAGGGCCAGGCTGTACCTGCCACCCTCAGTCCATTTTGCAATAACATTTCACAAGAAATTAAAATAAAGCTTAAAAGATGACATGACATGCTGAAAGGAAAGAGGGCCAGGCTGTACCTGCCACCCTCGTTAAACATGGAAGACAAACATTTGACAAGAAGATTGAAAAAATAAAGCTTAAAAAGATTAACTGTCATCAAGGTGACTGTCCCTGCAACCTCAGTAAACATCAACAACCTTTCACTCAAACATTTGGAAACTGAAGCTTAGAAGCCTAATAAAGATGAATCATCAAGAGAAAAAAAGTGTGTGTGTGTGGGGGGGGGGGGGGGGGGTTGGAGGGAGGAGGAGGGTGGGGCAAGCTGTCCCTGCCACCCTCGTAAGACCCTTTCGCGAAACATCTAGCCAATGAGGCGTAAAAGATGAAATGACGTGATACGTCAGAGAAAGATTGGCAGGCTGACCCTGCCACCCTCATCTAACCCTCTGACGACAACAATCAGGTCAAATTGAGAAGAAAACAAAATTAAACAGACAAAAAAGCATTTCTTTTGCTGTTTTGTTGAGAGAACTATGTAAGCTTCTTCATTTTGTTGATTTTGGCGACTGTTTCTGACATAGCAATGTATAAGACTAAGTTTCGGATGTTTTCACAGTCGAATATCAACATTAAATTTTTTTTGTATCGAGGCACCCTAAATGTCTTTGTTGTAAAGAGTATATGCACAACACACTTACGTATAATTTTCATCTTCTCGGTCACTAAGAGTTAGAATGAAAGCCATTAATATTGTACACAAAATGTTGAATTTCGTCAAGCACCAACTGCACCCTGTTTATTTTGGTTTCAACCGAGGTTGTACGTAACATCACAACACCCAATCTTCCCATCCTTAAAACATTTTCATCATTTGGATGACATTTGCCCAAGATTATCATGCATACCACATTTCTAGGATGTCAGAATCCCAATAACATAATACCTGACAGACCTTAGGTCATTTTGAGGCATTTTGCAGAAATCAATATTAACCCATTCTACCTCAACACCGAAACCCCCAAATGTTGCCGTTGTCTTCTGAAGACTGCACTCTAGTGCAGGACACATATCGACCATGATAGTTCAAGGGTGATGCCAGAATAGCTTGGCGCCCATAGGCGCCAAGCTATTCTGGCATCACCCTTGAACTATCATGGTCGATCCAGATCTTGCTGTGGTGTGTCTGGGGTAGAATGAGTTATATGAGAGATGTGCATAATGTTACTACAAGCATTGTATTCAGTGTTTATGTACACATCATCATAATATGAAATATTTTGGCTGAGGAGTAGATGACATCATGTTTTTACAGACTGCATTTAGTTCTCACAAGTTCCACACAATTGCATACATACTGATGCAGTTCGTGTCTAAAACAAACCTTTCTTTAATCCTTATCATTCGGAATACACTAGTGTGTGAAATAAGTTTGACTAAAATAGTTCAAGGGTAGTGCCAGAATAGCTTGGCGCCTCTAGGCGCCAAGCTATTCTGGCACTACCCTTGAACTAAAGCCATTGGTCTATATCCTTATCTGTAAGTACAATAATGTAGCTTGCATATGGCAGTGTATAAATGTGAAGCTTTTAGCCTCAGTAGGATAGGGGTTAACCATAAAAAACTGCCCCCAAACTAGTCTGTTTGTTGTGAAATTATGTACTCAGCCAGTTGTCCACCATTTTTCCGTATATTCCCTCCCCCCCCCCCCCCCCCACACACACACACACAGTGAAATCAATAACAGAAGTGCATTAATACAGTGTAGCTGTTGTGCTGGTATGATTTTGTTTTGTTTTCCTTTAATTTGGATGCCATTTAAAGCGTGTTCCTTGCAATGTCACGGTGTGAAGTTATGTACTTCAGGACCTCATTCATCATTTCTGACAAGTGTATCAGGATGTCTGACCAGTGTATTAGGATGTCTGACCAGTGTATCAGAATGTCTGACCAGTGTATTAGGATGTCTGACCAGGGTATCAGGATGTTTTACCAGTGTATTAGGATGTCTGACCAGTGTATTAGGATGTCTGACCAGTGTATTAGGATGTCTGACCAGGGTATCAGGATGTTTTACCAGTGTATTAGGATGTCTGACCAGTGTATTAGGATGTCTGACCAGTGTATTAGGATGTCTGACCAGTGTATTAGGATGTCTGGCCAGTATATTAGTATGTCTGACCAGTGTATTAGGATGTCTGACCAGCGTGTCAGGATGTCTGACCAGTGTATCAGGATGTCTGACCAGTGTATCAGGATGTCTGACCAGTGTATCAGAATGTCTGACCAGTGTATCAGGATATCTGACCAGTGTATTAGGATGTCTGACCAGTGTATCAGGATGTCTGACCAGTGTATCAGAATGTCTGACCAGTGTATCAGGATGTCTGACCAGTGTATCAGGATATGTCTGACCAGTGTATTAGGATGTCTGACCAGTGTATCAGGACTGGGATGTCTGACCAGTGTATTAGGATGTCTGACCAGTGTGTCAGGATGTCCGACCAGTGTGTCAGGATGTCTGCCTGTTTAGTGTAGTTCTTACTGTGGTTATGTGTATCTTTGAATACCACAAATACCTGTACCAATCATAATGCATTTGTAGCCCTTTTCATGTCTAAAATGTGTCTTATTTACACAAATAAGCCGTGTCTGTCATGGCCTGCCTATGTTTTATACTACTTACATTGAAAGCCGGGTTTTGTAGCTGTGAAAATAAGTATCACACCCACTGGTTTGTTCTGTTTAGGTAATGGTGGGTGTTTTTTTTTTTTTTTTTTTTTTTTTTTTTTTTTTTTTTTTTTTAACCAAGCTTGGAGTATTAGAGAGATCATTTTCTTTGGAAAATTGATAAATGTCAAGTTATGTACACTTTCTTTTTCCTGAAAATGTTCAGTTTCTTTGGGGTCCGAAAACTTTGCTTTCACTCTAGCTGATAAGATTATTGAACAGTCTTGCCAAGGCGCTTTTTGTATGAACAGTTTTGCCAAGGTGCTTTTTGTATGAATAGTCTTGCCAAGGTGCTTTTTGTATGAATAGTCTTGCCAAGGCGCTTTTTGTATGAACAGTCTTGCCAAGGCGCTTTTTGTATGAACAGTCTTGCCAAGGTGCTTTTTGTGTGAACAGTCTTGCCAAGGTGCTTTTTGTATGAATAGTCTTGCCAAGGTGCTTTTTGTATGAACTTCTTGGCATTATTACTCAGGAAATAAAAATGTGTACTAACTTTTGTGATGGTGTCAATGGTTATATACACAATGCTAACTGTTTGTGCAGTAAAATAACATAAATAAAGGTTTTATCATCACAAAAATACCACAGGATGTGGCGTCTTGTTTTGAATTTGATGTGTCATTTGTCTGTACCTTTAAGGTTGTTGAATATATCTACATTTTTTAATTGAAAACTGTCGTTAGATGTTTTTGAGAGCCTTGTTGAGTCTGGAGGCTGTTGCCACGCTGACAGACCCATGGTCCCGGGCGTTTTTGTTTATAGTCTAGCAGATTACGCAATTTCTGCAAGAGGTAAGTAGTTCGTCAAAAGAGTAACAATGGTTTGCAGGTACGAACCGAAAGTACTAATGCCAGATTGTTTGTGCACAGCAACAATATTTGTCCTTAGGATGGAGATATTCTTGTAGAAGAGTTTTTTATTTTTTAAAGCTATTTGTTTGCTGTAGTCCTCGTACACGGCCCGGATAAGGTGCAAGACATTTTTTGTGAGTAACATTGAAAATTTGAAAGCATACAAGTTACAAGTTTATTCCAGTGAGTAAATTAAAATCATGAGCAAGTAAACATGTATACATATTTACGATAAAATAATTCAAAAGTAATATTTTTAATTTAATTTTCAAAATGGCGGTCAGCGAGATGCCTTCGAAAGAAGTCGATCAGACGTGGACGGTTGATGCAGGTTTCCTTTGCTCCTGAAACGAGACAGAGATTATTTTGGATTTGAACGTTGAAGTACATCTTATCAACGTCATATACGTTATTTGTCCTAGTCTGGAAAACAGCTTTCCCATAGAACTCGATCTTTTGTGAGAGGAAGGAATATCAAAAGTAAACTTTTCATATGAGCTTAATAATACTTCAGTGTGAGTTTTTTCTTCTTTTTTTCAGTTTTTCCCACGTTCATAATGTACCTGTAGTCTCTTTAAAGCTTTGCTGATGTCATGATGACCATATCAGATTATCTTCTTTCATATAAAAACACTTTGTACTTTAATTTTAATTGGTTTCATTGCTGTAAAGGTTATTAAGAGTCACTTTTCTGCAGTTAGTGTAAAAAAAATTCCCTTACTGAATGATGTAGAACATCACCCAGGAACTGTGAACTCACTGCACTTGAGCAAACCCAAGCAGCGCTCGAGATAAACGAGATCAGTGCATATAGTAGCAATTGCATTGTTTTACTTCTTCTTTTCTCTGCGTTTGTCCTGTAATTTGTTATTTGCAATTCGCGGTTTATTAACTCATTCTACCCCATCACCGAAATCTTTAAATTTTGCCGTTGTCCTCTGAAGACTGCTTTGCAGTGCAGGACACTGGTCGACCATGATAGTTCAAGGGTGATGCCAGAATAGCTTGGCGCCCATAGGCGCCAAGCTATTCTGGCATCACCCTTGAACTCAGTATCATGGTCGATCCTTATCTTCCTGTGGTGTGTCTGGGGGAGAATGGGTTAAGTAATAATACAAGAGTTCAGTGTAACCGATATTTTGGTATGTAATTAAAAAAAAATGGTTACTGTCTTAATTTCTTGCGTTTAAATTTAGGGGGTATGTTTTGTTTTGTCCTTAATACTTTCATAAAATATTGTTTACATTTATTCATTTGGCTTTCTGTGGGTGTCTACTATACGAATCCTTAAAATAAAAGTGCTAAAATTGGCATTTCTCGCCTTGTATTGCTTTCTGCGAAAGGAGATTATGTTTGTGCGTCTGAAAATGTAATAGCCGACGCTGTCTAGACCAGAAACTCTGTTTCTGTGCCTGCAATTTACGGGCAACTTTTGATGTAATTTTTTTCCTACATACATCCCACACACTTTAAATTGAGAACAAAGATTGTAAATAGGTAAAACATAGGGAAAAATTGAGCGTATTTTCAATACTTTGTTTTGGAATAAAAGCGGGTGGGGATGATTTAGAGCAAATATCTGAGAAAGAATACCCTTTCTATTTCTCTCATTTACATTTTCTAGCCGGCATGTGTTTGGTCATCACAAAATGCACTAGCTCTTTGGCAGACAATGTTTGTTTTTTGTAATGAAATTTTCTCCATGAAAAGGGAAGTCTCTAATCTGAAAACTGTGATACGTGTGTCACATTGTTAATCCATGCCTGTGAAATACTTTGCGAGTGCTATAAATACCTACCATTGCTGCCTAAACCCGTAACCCAACATACATGCAAAATATGCCACAGGCAACTGACCACAAAAGTCACTTAGTGACAGGCTGTCAACTTGACAACACGTTTACACCCACAGGGTGAATGTCACAAACAGTGTACAGAGTGTAGTGTTAGATTCACTGAAACTAGCAGCACAATGGATAGCCGCACAGACCTGACAGACTGTAGTGTTGGATTCACTGAAACTAGCAGCACAAATGGATCGCCGCACAGACCTGACAGAGTGTAGTGTTGGATTCACTGAAACTAGCAGCACAAATGGATCGCCGCACAGACCTGACAGAGTGTAGTGTTGGATTCACTGAAACTAGCAGCGCAATGGATAGCCGCACAGACCTGACAGAGTGTAGTGTGAAAGTGTCCACACATCATGTTGTTTTCAGATCGGCTGGCAAGTGGTCATGCAGAAAAAAGTGGACACGTAAGCAATTAAAATAGACCAAAATCCAAATAATGATGTGTGCAAGTTGTCATGCTAAATGGCTGCTGTGTTAACACAGTTAGCCCAAACACTATAGCGGGAGATGGATTGAGCATGATAATTCAAGGGTAGTGCCAGATTAGCTTGGCGCCTGAAGGTTGGAGCTGATCTGGAGCTAACCTTGAATTACCATGCTGGATCCATCTCCTGCAACTGGGACATACAATGTAGTTGATGGGTGACATCTGGAGAACTTGGGACTTGTGGGGTTAGGCGGGTTGTCAGTTTCAACACTGACGTGTACCATATGTCTTCTGATCTGTGATTTTGTATCTTACGGCTCCGAGCAACACAGTTGATTTGTAAGGAAACAATGGAGCACACCCATGGCCGAATAACAGCGTCAGAGTGTGAAGAGATTACAGGAAACGGCTGGGTGGAGGCTTCGCGTCGACAGCACTGGGACAAGGAAGACAATTGCACAATTTGCTTATCATGATGTCATGTTGTAGTCCTCAGTGAGTGTGTAAATGACCTACATTGTGAACCTTTTCATATAGTGCACTGTTACATAGAGTACATGTATGTAATCATAGTGCATGGTTCCATAGAGTACATGTATGTAATCATATAGTGCATGGTTCCATAGAGTACATGTATGTAATCATATAGTGCATGGTTCTATAGAGTACATGTATGTAATCATAGTGCATGGTTCCATAGAGTACATGTATGTAATCATAGTGCATTGTTCCATAGAGTACATGTATGTAATCATATAGTGCACTGTTCCATAGAGTACATGTATGTAATCATAGTGCATTGTTCCATAGAGTACATGTATGTAATCATATAGCGCATTGTTCCATAGAGTACATGTATGTAATCATAGTGCATTGTTCCACAGAGTACATGTATGTAATCATAGTGCAATGTTCCATAGAATACATGTATGTAATCATAGTGCATTGTTCCATAGAGTACATGTATGTAATCATATAGTGCATTGTTCCATAGAGTACATGTATGTAATCATATAGTGCATTGTTCCATAGAATACATGTATGTAATCATACAGTGCATTGTTCCATAGAGTACATGTATGTAATCATAGTACATGGTTCCATAGAGTACATGCATGTAATCATAGTGCATTGTTCCATAGAGTACATGTATGTAATCATATAGTGCATTGTTCCATAGAGTACATATATGTAATCATCTTTCTCAACGTACCTGCAAATCAGCCAGTTGATCTTATTTCAGATTGTTGGTTGATGTTTATAATCGGTTCCCTTGGTCAAATGCACTGTGGAATGCCCTACTTATGGAACATCTCGTGACGTGTCCAGCCTAACGTCCCAGTAGTAGAGGCAGTCTAGTTATCACTGTGCTCTACTTATGGAACATCTCATGACGTGTCAAGTCTGACGTCCCAATAGTAGAGGCAGTCTAGTTATCACCGTGCTCTACTTATGGAACATCTCATGACGTGTCAAGTCTGACGTCCCAGTAGTAGAGGCAGTAGAGTTATCACCATGCTCTACTTATGGAACATCTCGTGACGTGTCAAGTCTGACATCCCAGTAGTAGAGGCAGTCTAGTTATCACCGTGCTCTACTTATGGAACATCTCGTGACTTGTCGAGTCTGACGTCCCAGTAGTAGAGGCAGTCTAGTTATCACCGTGCTCTACTTATGGAACATCTCGTGACGTGTCAAGTCTGACGTCCCAGTAGTAGAGGCAGTCTAGTTATCACCGTGCTCTACTTATGGAACATTTCGTGATGTGTCAAGTCTGACGTCCCAGTAGAAGAGGCAGTCTAGTTATCACCATGCTCTACTTATGGAACATCTCGTGACGTGTCAAGTCTGACGTCCCAGTAGTAGAGGCAGTAGAGTTATCACCGTGCCCTACTTATGGAACATCTCGTGACGTGTCCAGTCTGACGTCCCAGTAGTAGAGGCAGTCTAGTTATCACCGTGCTCTACTTATGGAACATCTCGTGAAGTGTCCAGTCTGACGTCCCAGTAGTAGAGGCAGTAGAGTTATCACCGTGCCCTACTTATGGAACATCTCCTGTCGTGTCAAGTCTGACGTCCCAGTAGTAGAGGCAGTAGAGTTATCGCCGTGCCCTATTTATGGAACATCTCGTGACGTGTCCAGTCTGACATCACAGTAGTAGAGTTATCACCGTGCCCTACTTATGGAACATCTCTTGACGTGTCCAGCCTGACGACCCAGTAGTAGAGGCAGTCTAGTTATCACCTTGCCCTACTTACTGACGTCCCAGTAGTAGAGGCAGTCTAGTTATCGCCGTGCCCTACTTATGGAACATCTCGTGACGTGTCCAGTCTGACGTCCAGTAGTAGAGGCAGTAGAGTTATCGCCGTGCTCTACTTATGGAACATCTCCTGACGTGTCCAGTCTGAAGTCCCAGTAGTAGAGGCAGTCTAGTTATCGCCGTGCCCTACTTATGGGACATCTCGTGACGTGTCCAGTCTGACGTCCCAGTAGTAGAGGCAGTAGAGTTATCGCCGTGCTCTACTTATGGAACATCTCGTGACGTGTCCAGTCTGACGTCCCAGTAGTAGAGGCAGTCTAGTTATCGCCGTGCCCTACTTATGGAACATCTCGTGACGTGTCCAGTCTGACATCCCAGTAGTAGAGGCAGTAGAGTTATCGCCGTGCTCTACTTATGGAACATCTCGTGACGTGTCAAGCCTGACGTCCCAGTAGTAGAGGCAGTCTAGTTATCGCCGTGCCCTACTTATGGAACATCTCGTGACGTGTCCAGTCTGAAGTCCCAGTAGTAGAGGCAGTCTAGTTATCACCGTGCTCTACTTATGGAACATCTGACGTGTCAAGTCTGACGTCCCAGTAGTAGAGGCAGTCTAGTTATCACCGTGCCCTACTTATGGAACATCTCGTGACGTGTCAAGTCTGACGCCCCAGTAGTAGAGGCAGTCTAGTTATCACCGTGCCCTACTTATGGAACATCTCCTGACTTGTCCAGTCTGACGTCCCAGTAGTAGAGGCAGTCTAGTTATCGCCGTGTTTTGCACTGCATGTTAATTAACCCTTTTGGCCCCAAGGTATCATTTCTCAAAGTGTGGAGTTGTTGCCTGAGGCGACTACGTACCAGCTGCAGGAGATAGATCGACCATGATAATTCAAGGGTAGTGCCAGATGAGCTTGGCGCCTGAAGGCGCCAAGCTCATCTGGCACTACCCTTGAATTATCATGGTCAGTTCATCTACCGCTGTAGGTCGTTGGGGCTGGATGGGTTAACCTAACTGTGTAACCGCGAAATAAGCGCAAATTCTGTCTGCCATTATGCCCTATGCTGAATCGTCACTTATTGCAAGCGATGCAGCGCACCCCAGAATAGACTGTACTTGTGGATGGGTTTGTCATCAGTCAACCGAACTGCATCATTTGCCACATGGGCCTGCAAATTCGCAACACAATTTTATGTTATGTAATAAAGGTATCTATTACCTAGTGGCTTTACCTGGTTTGTGTTTCCTACTCTGTGTGTGTGTTTGTGTGTGTGTGCGTTCTGGATTTCTTTGTTTAGTAAACCAGTTGACACATTAGGCGCTAACTTTTTATGATGATGGCCCTTCAATCCTGTCAGCTCCAAGGTCCCATTTCTCAAATTGTGAAGGTGTTGCCTAACGACCACATACCATGCAGGAGATGGGTTGATCATGATAATTCAAAGGTAGTGCCAGATGGGCTTGGCGCCTGAATTATCAAGATCAATCCATCTCCTATCTCATCTGGCACTACCCTTGAATTATCATGATCAATCCATCTCCTCTCTCATCTGGCACTACCCTAAAATTATCATGATCAATCCATCTCCTATCTCATTTGGCACTACCCTTAAATTATCATGATCAATCGACATCTCCAAGCTCATCTGGCACTACCCTTGAATTATCATGATCAATCCATCTCCTATCTCATCTGGCACTACCCTAAAATTATCATGATCAATCCATCTCCTATCTCATTTGGCACTACCCTTAAATTATCATGATCAATCGACATCTCGAAGCTCATCTGGCACTACCCTTAAATTATGATCAATCCATCTCCTATCTCATCTGGCACTACCCTAAAATTATCATGATCAATTAATCTCCTATCTCATTTGGCACTACCCTTAAATTATCATGATCAATCGACATCTCCAAGCTCATCTGGCACTACCCTTAAATTATGATCAATCCATCTCCTATCTCATCTGGCACTACCCTTAAATTATCATGATCAATTAATCTCCTATCTCATCTGGCACTACCGTTAAAATATCATGATCAATCCAACTCCTATCTCATCTGGCACTACCCTTGAATTATCATGATCAATCCATCTCCTATCTCATCTGGCACTACCGTTAAAATATCATGATCAATCCAACTCCTATCTCATCTGGCACTACCCTTGAATTATCATGATCAATTAATCTCCTATCTCATCTGGCATTACCGTTAAAATATCATGATCAATCCAACTCCTATCTCATCTGGCACTACCGTTAAAATATCATGATCAAGCCAACTCCTATCTCATCTGGCACTACCGTTAAAATATCATGATCAATCCAACTCCTATCTCATCTGGCACTACCGTTAAAATATCATGATCAATCCAACTCCTATCTCATCTGGCACTACCGTTAAAATATCATGATCAAGCCAACTCCTATATCATCTGGCACTACCGTTAAAATATCATGATCAAGCCAACTCCTATCTCATCTGGCACTACCATTAAAATATCATGATCAATCCAACTCATATCTCATCTGGCACTACCGTTTAAATATCATGATCAATCCAACTCCTATCTCATCTGGCACTACCGTTAAAATATCATGATCAATCCAACTCCTATCTCATCTGGCACTACCGTTAAAATATCATGATCAATCCAACTCCTATCTCATCTGGCACTACCGTTAAAATATCATGATCAATCCAACTCCTATCTCATCTGGCACTACTGTTAAAATATCATGATCAATCCAACTCCTATCTCATCTGGCACTACCGTTAAAATATCATGATCAATCCAACTCCTATCTCATCTGGCACTACCGTTAAAATATCATGATCAATCCAACTTCTATCTCATCTGGCACTACCGTTAAAATATCATGATCAATCCAACTCCTATCTCATCTGGCACTACCGTTAAAATATCATGATCAATCCAACTCCTATCTCATCTGGCACTACTGTTAAAATATCATGATCAATCCAACTCCTATCTCATCTGGCACTACTGTTAAAATATCTTGATCAATCCAACTCCTATCTCATCTGGCACTACCGTTAAAATATCATGATCAATCCAACTCCTGCTGCAGGGTCTGGTGGGTAAATGATCTGTGACTGCTGATGCCGGTGTAGTATGTCATGAAATCATTGGGCGGACTGTTTGATGACTTACTAATGATCGTTGTCGTGGCATGTTGTGGCTGATGCCGGTCTAGTATGTCATGAAATCATTGCGCAGACTGACGACTGACTAATGATCATTGTCGTGGCATGTTGTGGTTGATGCCGGTGTAGTATGTCATGAAATCATTGCGCGGACTATTTGACGACTGACTAATGATCATTGTCGTGGCATGTTGTGGCTGATGCCGGTCTAGTATGTCATGAAATCATTGCGCGGACTGTTTGACGACTGACTAATGATCATTGTCGTGGCATGTTGTGGCTGATGCCGGTGTAGTATGTCATGAAAACATTGGGCGGACTGTTTGACGACTGACTAATGATCATTGTCGTGGCATGTTGTGGCTGATGTGGTGTAGTATGTCATGAAATCATTGCGCGGACTGTTTGATGACTGACTAATGATCATTGTCGTGGCATGTTGTGGCTGATGTGGTGTAGTATGTCATGAAATCATTGCGCGTTCTGTTTGACGAGTGACTAATGATCGTTGTCGTGGCATGTTGTGGCTGATGCCGGTGTAGTATGTCATGAAATCATTGGGCGGACTGTTTGACGACTGACTAATGATCGTTGTTGTGGCATGTTGTGGCTGATGCCGGTGTAGTATGTCATGAAATCATTGCGCGGACTGTTTGATGACTGACTAATGATCGTTGTCGTGGCATGTTGTGGCTGATGCCGGTGTAGTATGTCATGAAATCATTGCGCGGACTGTTTGACGACTGACTAATGATTGTTGTCGTGGCATGTTGTGGCTGAGGCTGGTGTAGTATCTCATGAAATCATTGCGCGAACTGTTTGACGACTGACTAATGATCGTTGTCGTGGCATGTTGTGGCTGATGCCGGTGTAGTATGTCATGAAATCATTGCGCGGACTGTTTGATTACTGACTAATAATCATTGTCATGTCATGTTGTGGCTGATGCCGGTGTAGTGTGTCATGAAATCATTGCACGGACTGTTTGAGGACTGACTAATGATCGTTGTCGTAGCATGTTGTGGCTGATGCCGGTGTAGTGCGTCATGAAATCATTGCACGGACTGTTTGAGGACTGACTAATGATCGTTGTCGTGGCATGTTGTGGCTGATGCCGGTGTAGTGCGTCATGAAATCATTGCACGGACTGTTTGAGGACTGACTAATGATCGTTGTCGTGGCATGTTGTGGCTGATGCCGGTGTAGTATGTCATGAAATCATTGCGCGGACTGTTTGACGACTGACTAATGATTGTTGTCGTGGCATGTTGTGGCTGATGCCGGTGTAGTATGTCATGAAATCATTGCGCGGACTGTTTGACGACTGACGAATGATCGTCGTGGCATGTTGTGGCTGATGCCGGTGTAGTATGTCATGAAATCATTGCGCAGACTGTTTGACGATTGACTTATGATCGTTGTCGTGGCATGTTGTGACTTATGATGATGTGTAGTATGTCATGAAATCATTGCGCAGACTGTTTGATGACTGACTAATGATCGTTCTCGTGGCATGTTGTGATTGCTGTCAAAAGAATTTGATCATCATAGACACACATTCACTGACACACCCAGATACTACACCTACGTAACACGCATGCACAATTCGCAAGCATTCAAGGAGGCACGCACGCACATGCGTGACCAAACACACTAACCGTGACACAAGCACATCCATGCCTGTTATTGCACATACGCGTACACACACTCTCACCATGCGGGGCTTGTGATTGCTATAGGTTCTGAGGTTTAATTCCATTGAATAAACACAAAATGATATTAATTCTATTAGTAATGAATACTGGGAAAAAAAATCCACCAGTTGACACATCAGAATGTTTTGTTTTTGTTTTTGACGAGTTGTCACGGCGAGTTTTCATTCGCTGAATTATTGCAACACTGACTTTCATTGACAAATTGTCATTCAACAAGTTGTCAGACACCCATTGCATCACAGTGATATAATTACAGTTACCCGTATGTAAAAAGCACCATATGTGCGCAGGCACAAGAAGATCAGAGGGTCGGCCGCTATTAGATAAAATTGTGTGTCAAAATGTTTTTTGTGATGCGCAGTGGTCATGCTTGTCACTTCTCGCTTTCAGCTTCCACTGCTGGCTAGCAGTATTGCGAAAAGGAGGGCAGAATGCGTCAGTCTCTCTCTACCAGTACACAGCCTCTCCAACAACAAGCCTCATGTAGTGCCTCCTCCCGGCGACACACGGTAACTGAGCACCTCATGGACTTAGGCTGAGCTACAGGGGACTCAGAGGAGGTCTGGCCCCCAGACACGCGGCATGCAGGCCCACCGGTGTGTGCATAGGCCCTGATGCCCGTGAACCTGACTCCCAACTATGGGTAAATAGCCCCACTGCCTAGTGGGTGCCTCGGAGGCAAAGGCTAGGGGAGCAAACCCCGACAGAAAAGTAACCAATGACCAACGAAGTTGGGAGTGTCGCTGACTATGCCATCTGGTATAGTGTGGAAACCCGTCAGGGAAATGAGCACACACACACAACCCTCATGGATTATGCCTCAGGTGGATATTAATCTTGACATCTGAGGCAGAACCTCGGGAACGCTGAAGAAGAAGAAAATAAAACTGTTAGGGCGAGTTGACTGCTACCAATTGCAATTTGACCTTACCTGAGGCGAGTTCATTTTGGGTGAGTTAACCGTCAGCCAACTGGGTAATGTCCCTTCATTAGAAGTTTTCTCAAAAATGGCGTCTGGTCTTGTCGCACAAAATCAACAACCGCGCTTATGAAGTTATACATGGACATATCAGTGACTGCATGTAAGTTGTAGTACAAATAGAAATCTTACTGAATTATCATTAACACTTTTCATCTTTATACACTTTTGATCTTAGGTCTTCTCTTTTTTGTTGACTCAATGACTGTGTTGCACCATCATGGTGGTACATCAACATCATCAAAATGCCTTTAACTTGGGGATGGATTTTATGCTTTAGTTTGTGTGTGTATATGTGTGCATAGCTTAAACTCGTAAGGTAGTGTGTGATTGTATATACATGTGTATAGCGTAGTATAACTTTTGTAACACTTAGAACCGATTCTGGGGATTTGGTGCGGTATAAATACACATTATATTATAATATTACTATTAAATACTATATAGTATATTATTATATCAGTATGCAAAATATCTAGTAAGAGTAAGAAAAAATGAGTAAAATGCTGATCAACCAGTTTTTGTGGAAAGACCATTTTTTCGTCATTGTGTAGAGTAATAAAAGCTTCCCCAAAACTACCTAGAGAAAATATCCTAATTTAATTTCTAGCTTGTCTGCCCACAAACATGAGCTTCAGTCACTGTCTCTCTCACACACACACACACACTGCGCTTGGTGCCAAAAGTACATTCTCCCCATTAGGTGTGCTTAGCTAGACGTGATGTAATTTGTATCTTGTTACTTTATTGCCATATCTTGGGGTCCGCCCATTCTGATAGTATGAAAACGCTCCGACCAGCCCCATTTCAAAGTCTACTGTATTTTCAACATGGTAGACAAATATGAACAGACATCCTTCACAGAGAAATCTGGATAAAACAGAAGCATCCCATCATTTAGCTCTTTGGGTGTCGGTAGCCATGTTGGTGGCAATGATTCCTGCAGGACTTAAACATCACGACTAAAGCCACTGCTGACATCCAATCATGTAGCTCTTTGGGTGTCGGTAGCTGTGTTAGTCCCAATGGTTCCTGCAGGACTAAAACATGGCGACTAAAGCCACTGCTGACATCCAATCATTTAGCTCTTTGGGTGTTCGGTAGCCGTGTTACTGTTAGTGGCAATGATTCCTGCAGGACTAAAACATGGCGACTAAAGCCACTGCTGACATCCAATCATTTAGCTCTTTGGGTGTCGATAGCCGTGTTAGTCGCAATGATTCCTGCAGGACTAAAACATGGCAACTAAAGCCGCTGCTGACATCCAATCATTTAGCCGTGTTAGTCCCAATGGTTCCTGCAGGACTAAAACATGGCGACTAAAGCCGCTGCTGACATCCAATCATTTAGCTCTTTGGGTGTCGGTAGCCATGTTAGTCCCAATGATTCCTGCAGGACTTTAAAAACATCACGACTAAAGCCGCTGCTGACATCCAATCATGTAGGTCTTTGGGTGTCGGTAGCCGTGTTAGTCCCAATGATTCCTGCAGGACTAAAACATGGCGACTAAAGCCGCTGCTGACATCCAATCATTTAGCCCTGTTAGTCCCAATGGTTCCTGCAGGACTAAAACATGGCGACTAAAGCCGCTGCTGACATCCAATCATTTAGCTCTTTGGGTGTCGGTAGCCGTGTTAGTGGCAATGATTCCTGCAGGACTAAAACATGGTGACTAAAGCCGCTGCTGACACCCAAAGGGTTAGGAACACAGAGGCCAGTGAAATGTTCACATCTGTGATAAAGTTTTGGAGGTTATGTGACTACGCCAACCTCACCCCACCACACCCAACTGCCTTGTAATCTTGTTGGTTGCATTCAGTACTGATGTGCTTATCCTGGTTGTGTTTACGGACTGTAGAGTGGCTGGGATGGATGTTTTTGTTGTGTTTACAGACTGTAGAGTGGCTGGGATGGATGGTTTTGTTGTGCTGTCAGTACTGATGTACTTATCATGGTTGTGTTTATGGACTGTAGAGTGGCTTGGAAAGACGTTTTTGTTGCTGTCTGTCCTGAAAACAGGCAATTTAAAATCCTAGTGGAAAGCCTGTTGTAAAAAGAAAGTTGTCGCCAGCGACCTGTGATGAGCCTGTCCCCCACCTTCCCCTCTGTAACCACAGAAGGATGACCAGGTATGCAGTATCAGTATTGTCTGGTGTTGACAAAATTTAACAGATCTTCACAACACAGCTCTAAGATGGTATAAGAGATTCATACAATGTGTGCAGTATCAGTATTGTCTGGTGTTAACATTTAACACGTCTTCACAACACAGCTCTAAGATGGTATAAGAGATTCATACAATGTATGCAGTATCAGTATTTTCTGGTGTTAACATTTAACACGTCTTCACAACACAGCTCTAAGATGGTATAAGAGATTCATACAATGTATGCAGTATCAGTATTGTCTGGTGTTAACATTTAACACGTCTTCACAACACAGCTCTAAGATGGTATAAGAGATTCATACAATGTATGCAGTATCAGTATTTTCTGGTGTTAACATTTAACACGTCTTCGCAAAAGAATCTTTAAGTTAACCTCATAACCCCACCACCGCATTTCCAGACTTTTGGAGGTGTTGTCAGTGACTATGTACCAGTTGTAGTAGATGGATTGATCATGATCATTTCCAGACTTTTGGAGGTGTTGTCAGTGACTATGTACCAGTTGTAGTGGATGGATTGATCATGATCATGTCCAGACTTTTGGAGGTGTTGTCAGTGACTATGAACCAGTTGTAGTGGATGGATTGATCATGATCATTTCCAGACTTTTGGAAGTGTTGTCAGTGACTATGTACCAGTTGCAGTAGATGGATTGATCATGATCATTTCCAGACTTTTGGAGGCGTTGTCAGTGACTATGTACCAGTTGTAGTAGATGGATTGATCGTGATCATTTCCAGACTTTTGGAGGTGTTGTCAGTGACTATGTACCAGTTGTAGTAGATGGATTGATCATGATAATTCAAGGGTTGTGCCAGATGAGCTTGGTGCCTTCAGGCAGTGGCACTACCCTTGAATTATCCTGATCAATCTGTCTCCTGCTGTAGAGTGCTGGGGCTAAATGAATGAAACTGTTGACAACAATCTGGGGGGCTGGGTGGTAGAGTGTTCTCCTCTTGTCCTTGATGTTGCGGGTTTGTATCCGGATGGTGTGAAAATTTGTTCAGACCCTATTGGGTGCCCCGTTTTATTTTAATCACCTTCATGGTGGACAAAAGACATTAAGCCCAAAACATGTAATTGTGTGTGTGTGTTTACAACAGATGATTGTGGTATTGTATGTATTATGAATCATCATGGGACTGTGTGACTTCATTACAGAGGCAGCTGGGGGCTAAAGTTCAAAGGTCATTTGAAACTGGGGATGTGATCAGACTGTGCTTGTCATTTTGTACTGGAGGGTTCATATGAAACTAGGTCGCATGCTCTTTATTTCACCTTGTCTCCTGCTTTGTTTTATCACGGTTAGATTACTCTAACTCCCTCCTTTCCGCCCCACCCGGGTCTGCCCTGGGGGACTTGGGTGGGGTTAGGTATTTTTTAGTTCCCAGGGTCACCCTGGTCAGCCCCACAGGGTGGGTTTTTCTCTCTATTCTGGGGCATGTGTTTCTGTCTACCCTTTGTCCATTCACCTGTATTTGCCTTTTTAAAACTCTCCCTACTGTCTGCACTGCCTGTAGCTCTTGATATTGGATGTGTGTTGCTAAATGGTCTTAGCTTTATTTAGGCCCCATGTGTTAGGTTTATTTAACGTATTTGACCGGCTGGCGACATACATTCAATGTTCTGTTTTGGTTTTTTTTCACAAGCAGTGCAGGCACGTCCTGAGAAAGCCTTGTTGCTGTCGGGACGTTAAGCAATGTACAATCAATCAATCAACCTCCTTTCCGGCCTGCCCAAAACCCAGCTAGATTAAGTAGATCCTGCAGAGAGTGCAAAACTTAAACAGTGCTGCCCATTTAGTTCTTCATGACTGTGCATAAGCGTGACCATATTATATCCGCCCGCCCTTGAGAAACTCCACTGGCTGCCCGTACAAGAACGCATTCTGTATTTATAAACTGTCCTGAATGTGCTTTAACTCATCAACCTGACTTCTCCTGCCTATATCTCTGACGTACTCCATA
Source organism: Semisulcospira habei (assembly GCA_036245525.1). Taxonomy (NCBI): domain Eukaryota; kingdom Metazoa; phylum Mollusca; class Gastropoda; family Semisulcospiridae; genus Semisulcospira; species Semisulcospira habei. The sequence goes on from BTPG01000004.1 coordinate 232,471,150, forward strand.
TGTATACTCCATCCTGCACCCTCCGCTCTTTCTCTAACACATGCAAATTTCCACATTGTGTGATGTACTAATACTAGTGTTGTGTTTTGTGTTGACCAGGCACCTTGATTTGAGCTGAACTGAGGGCTTCTGGGTACTACTGTGGACACAAGATGGAGTCACATAACTGGCTGGTGACAGCAGACGTGAAGATAGAGATTGATGTGGCAGAGGAAGATGAGACTTGCATAAAGCAAGAATATGGTAATGGTACTTACACACTTATGAATACAGCAAATCTCTTTATACAAATACCTACTTTTACTTACTTACAGCCTATATGTTGTTTGGGTTTTTACATGTGCATGGTTTTTAGCTCGTGCGAAGCAAAAGTACGTACGTTCTGGGCCCGAGATCGTCCTTCCTCAGCCCTCCGTGGTAAACTTTAATGTTGAGAAGTACCTAATGGAGAAAGAAACACGCTTAGAAAGGATGGGTACAACACAATTTATTAATATTTTGGGTAAATACCCTTTGTCAAAACAGACAAACAAACAAACAGAGAGATTAGCCGCTACTTATCTATATTGGCAGAAGGAATGTGGCAACTGAAGGAGGTGACGTAAAATCATTTATTTTTTCTTTCTATGCATACTAATTTGGTTGATCTCTTGGAAAGATCAAGGGTCACTAGAGCTCAGGAAATAGGTAAAAATATAACCATATTTTGATTTAAAAAATGTTTTTTTTTTTTCAATTGCTATTCTCAACTCCTTACTCAAACTTGCTACAGAGATACCTAATGGTAAGACCTATCTGTGCATACTAATTTGGATGATCCTTCAGAACGGTCAAAGATCACAAGAGCTCAGGAAATAGGTGAAAAATGGCCATATTTTGATAAGAAATGTTTTTTTGGGCTCATGGGTGAAGCAAAAGTGAGTCTATGAAGTATGTTCTGGGTAAGTGGTCCAGCGTTCGTCGTCCGTCCGCCGTTGTCTGTGGTAAACTTTAACGTTGGCATTTTCTTAGAGACTATTCAAGTCACAGTTTTCAAACTTGGCCCAAGCATACTTTGTGGCAAGACCTTTCTAAACATACCCATTTGAGTGACCTCTCAAAAAGGTCAAGGTCACGGGGGATAAGTAAATCTGCCAAAAATAGCTATATTTAAAATAGCTATATATTTTGACATAATTTATTTTTTCTCAAGTATTATTCACAACTTTAAACCCAAACATGGTACAACGATACCTGATGATGAGATCTTTCTATGCATACTAATTTGGTTGATCCCTCCGAAAGGTCAAGGGTTACAAATACAAGAGCTCAGGAAATGGGCCCAAAATAATCATATTTTGACAAAAGATATTTTTTCCCAAATACTTACTATTCACAACTTCAAACCCAAATTTTGTACAGAGATACCTGATGATAAGACCTATCTATGCATTCTAATTTGGATGACCCCTCGAAAAAGTCATGGCCGGCAAATGTGTGTAAAGTGCAAAATTTTGATAAAATTGTAGGTATTATCAACATGTTAGCAAATTTTTCAATAAAATTTGTCACAAATGTAGCTGATGATAAGGCCTTCTTATGTATACAAATGTAGCTGATGATAAGCAGACCTGCCTACTCTTACAATTTCGCCGTATTTCTTATGAGTTTGGGTGTTTTTTTACGGTCTTCCGGTCATGTATCAATTTTCTACGGTAGCTTTTTACGGTATTTTGGGGTTTGTTTTGGCAAAAAGACAGTTTGATTGTGCCATTTCTGCCGGTAGTAGTAAACCTGATCCTGATTGGCTACTGTGTGCTGACCTATAATTTTGTCTAGCCAATTGGAAAGCGCGTCTTTGTTCGCGTTCATTTTTGCGGATGGGATCGCTTTACTTTTAGTCTTAGTTTGAGGTTCACGGTCGGCGCGAAATCATGCCTCCAAAACGAGTACACGAAACAGATGACCGAAACAGAAGCGGATGAACGTCTGTAAAATTCGTTTTTTAATGATATTTATGAAACACTTAATAATAAAAACACAACAGGGAACAGCTAAGCCCTGTCCTTTGGAAGCAAGTTCTGCTGTCATTTTAAATGCACGTGTTTACAAACATGGCGACATACGTTCCATCAAGCGACAGTGACCCAGAATTTACAGCTTTTTGGGAGTAAATTGGCAACAATCCAGTTTCCGAGTCAGAGGGAAGTGTAAGTGTGTCTAGTGTGCATACTAGTGATCTGTCGGACTGGGATGACGAAGATGCCAGAGTATTTCTGCAGTGTTTACCGAGGCGACGACTGCAAGATGGCGGTGGCGATGCTATCTGGCATCGGCGGCCAATTTCAGATTCTGTTTTGCAGCCTTTCACGCAAAATGTGGGCCCAACAACTCCACTTGAGTTGAAAGCGACACCACTTGATTATTTGTATCAGTATTTCCCTGCAGAAATGTTCGAAACTTTCGCCCAACAGACGAACTTGGCGATCAATTTGTAGCAACGTCCGCCACGAGATACGTGAACTTCAATTACCTGAAGAATTATCAGTTAATTGCCTGATCATCGTGATCACTAATGTAAAATTATCTCACTCCACGATCACACACATTCATATTTTCACACACTGACACATTTTTCAGTTTAATGTCTTTTGTTTGTCCTTTACAGATATCAAAATAATCAAGGTTCATTTTTTCAGTTAATTTACCTGTAATTAATTACAGTAAATATTATAAACAGGTACCAAATTATACTCCACCACAACATGAAGTACTATCCATCCATATGTGAGCTAAGAAAATAAAAACAGACTTAAAAACTGTCTATTCAAAAAAGTTATAAACGCTCTGGTGAAGTAGCCCATGTTCTCAGAATTTTTTTTTACTATCTTCTAGGTACAGCAGATTAGACAATGTATGTTCTTATAGGTGATTAAGTTAACCAACCAACCCACCACCACCCCCACCCCCCCTGTTGTTTGATATTATTTGGTTCCTGGAAGCAAGGTTTGTCGTCCAGTTGAACTATAATCTTACTGACAGTCTCGCAAATCTTACTGAGTATTTTCCCAAATCTTCCTGACAACCACATGAACATGTAGGCAGGTCTGGATAAGGCCTTCTTATGTATACTAATTCATTCGACTCATCGCAAAGGACAAGGGTCATGGAAGGGGGGCGGGGGTGGTGTGCGCAGATAAGTGAAAAATACTTACATTTTTTGAAAATATGGATTTTGCTGGTGCAAAAGCCAGCCCTTATTGTCACAAAGGTAAAACATTTGAAACATGGCAGTTTACCTTGTCCTAAATTGTTCTCTTTAGTTGGGCTGTGAACCAGCCATGACCCATATCACTGATAGCGCACGCAGGTGATGCCAGACTCTGCCAGGTGCAGGCGGGAAGCGTAGCGCTCTTTGTTCTTTGTTGAAGGCTGTCAGGCAGGTGATCAGTTTAGCCTGTTTATAACTTATTATTACCGTGGCTGCAAAGTTACAATCGTAAATATGATTATGTAATCCTATGCTTGAAAATGTCCTCTTCAAGCTCATGTAAGTTTCTTTTGGTATTCAGTCAGAAATTCCTTTACCAGTTAGTGTAGAATAAAATTTATTTTTTGGAGGCAGAGATGTTTCTTCAAATACAACCCAGTGATCAACCTACTCATCGGGATAGAGATCTTTGTTTAATTAACTCTGACTCAAAGTATTTACTTGTTATTGGAAACACTGTCAGTCCTTCTGCCAGACTAGCAAATCTTGAGGACAAATGTTGCATGGAATCATAAAATGCTAGTTTGTTGTCTAGCCTGAAAGTTAAGTACTTCTTAGTTGTCTTTCTTTCTTACGTCTATCACCTCTCCCAGGGTATAGGTCGTCGACGTGAGACCTCCAGCGACTCCTGTCCTGTGCTTCTCCTTTAAGTTTACTCCAGGTGGTTCCCAGTCTCTTGATGTCTGCTTGGAGGTCTCGTCGCCAGGTGTTTCTCGGCCTGCCTCTTTTTCTCTTTCCCTGGGGGGTTCCATGACAATGCCTACCTAGTGATACTGGAAACAAGCTTTCTCAGACTGTGACCAATCCATCCCCATATTCTTCGCCCAATTTCATTCTCTGCTGTTATCTGCTCTGTTCTCTCCCAGAATCTCACTTTGCTGATCCCTGCCAGTGGATTTTCAAGAAGATAACTGTTTATGAAGGTCTGTACTCTGTTGACTGTGGTTTTTGTCAACCTCCAAGTCTCTGCTCCATATAGGAGAACTGCCTTTACGTTTGAGTTGAAAATCCGGACTTTGGTGTGTTGTGACAGCTGTCTAGAAATCCACACTTTTTTCAACTGGAGAAAGGCTGCTCTTGCTTTACTGATTCGGGCTCTGATACCTACATCAGTGCCGCCCTTTTTGTCGATGATGCTCCAGAGATAGTTGAAGGACTCCACCTCCTCCAACGAGGTGCCAGCAAGCAAGACTGGTTTTTCCCTGGTTGCGTTCAGCCTCATTGTCTTTGTTTTCTGTTTGTGGATGGTGAGGCCCACTTGGGACGAGATGTCAGCAAGCCACATGGTCTTGACCTGCATTTGTTGATGAGTATGGGACAGTAAAGCCAAGTCATCTGCAAAATCTAGTGGTCAAGCTGTGTCCACGGTGTCGACTGTATTCCGCTTTTTCTCTGCTCTGTGGTCCTCTTCATGACTCAGTGTATGGCCATTAGGAAATGAAATGAAATGAAATGAAACTTTATTTCTGAACGGAAGAAGCAGTTAGCACATGTGCCATTTTTCACGCTTGCCGTTGCTAAACTACAAAGGTACAAATCTGCTAAAGGTACAAAGCTACTAAGATACAAAAGTACAAAGCTACTAACATGAAAGTGCACATAATATAACAAGTCGTTCAAAAAGAGATGGATAAGGCAAAATGGAGGGCACCAATTATGATTACTAACAATGTGAACGAAGAAAAAAAAAAGATAGTCTTTAAAATTCCTTTTTTCACTGAAATCAAACACGCGCGCACGCTCGCGCCGCATGCTCACGCACACACGCACGCACGCGCGCGCGCACACACACCCATATACACGCACGTGCGCGCGGAGGTTAATATCAAGGCTTTAGGCGATGGAGATACCTGAACCAGTGAATGAGCTGTTAGATAGCAGGTACTTGAAGAGGCTTTCCTTGAAAGAGGGGAGTGAACCAGTGTGTGTTATGTGCGCTGGCAGTTTATTCCAAAACGAGGCGCCCGAGAAAGCAAGGGTAGTTTTAAATAAATCTATCCTCGGGCGTGGTGTGACGAAGTTTCGCCTTGATGTTGAATAGCCTGAAGCTACCTTGGTGAAGAGATTACATAAGTATTCTGGGTGGATTTCATTCCAGATTTTATACATGACTACCCCTTTGTTAAAGAGATGGTGCTTGTCAAGAGGAAGCATTTTTAGTTTTTGAAATTTTTGGTCAGTAGAAAGAGCTGGATCAGGCAGGATCTGCTTCACTGCCCTGCGATGCAAGGAGTTAAGCCTCTTCATGTGTATGTCACCACTGCCGTCCCATGTCGTGGAGGCATAATCGATGTGGGATTTGACATGGGCATTGTAAAATAGTTTGCAAGTGTCGACATCAATAAGATATTTTAGCTTAGACAGCATAAACATATTTCTAGACACAGTTTTACAGACACCATTGATGTGAGATTGCCATTTCATCTGGTTATCAACAATAACTCCAAGTAGGCGATGTTCAGTTACTTGTGTAATGGTGTGGTCTTGGATTTCCAGGCTAAGCGAAAGTGGCTTGAGCTGATGCTTCTGACGGGTTGCTATCGTCATACATTCGGTTTTGGTGGGATTAAGGATCATTGCATTATTTTCACACCATTTGGAAATTTCACTCAGTCCCTGTTGCAAACAACCATTTAAAGACTCGAGACACTTATCGGGGGTGTGGATTGTTGTGTCATCGGCAAACAAGTCACATTCAATTCTGTCATTTGTAAAATGTAGTGGCAGGTCATTGATAAATATGCAAAAGAGAAGAGGTCCCAGGACAGAGCCCTGGGGCACTCCTCTTGTTACTAAACCACTTGAAGAGTAAGATCCATTGGCTATCACGCGCTGCTGTCTGTCTGTAAGATAGGAAGCGAAAAACGAAGTTGTTTTAAAGGAATGAATAGATGCCTGAGAACTGCCGTCTGATGTATGAAAACAGTTACTTGAAAATGAACCATCCAGATATATGCTGAGCTTGGAAAGGAGAATTTCATGATCTACCATGTCGAAAGCTTTCCGAAGGTCTATGAAAACAGCACCTGTGAATTCGCCTTTGTTCATTGAACTTAGCCACATGTCAGTAAGTTGCGATAAGGCTGTATGACAACTATGCTTCGGGCGAAAACCTGACTGGAGGGGGTGGATTAATTTGTGTTTTCCCAGGTATTCTAACAGATGCTTATGAATGTGTCGTTCAAGGGGTTTACTTAAGACAGACAAAAGTGAAATGGGGCTATAATTGTTAACATCGGACAGATCTTTTGTTTTAGGTAGGGGAATAACTTTAGCTTTTTTTAGTTCTTTTGGGAAAACATTTTTCTGTATGCATAAATTGTAGACATAAGTTATTGTTTCTACAACATAGGGAAGTGATAGTTTCAGTATTTTGGGGCTTATTTCATCTGGCCCGGAAGATTTTTTATTCTTCATGGAACTTATTGTCTTACCAACCTCGTGAACTGCCAGGGGTGGAATAGCAAAAGGATGAAATCTCGCAGTTCGCGTTCTACAGAAATCAATCAGGGTGTCAGGCAGCAAACACCCCTGCCTAACACCGGTTCTGACCTGGAACTCTCTGGTGAACTGCCCTTCGTAGATCACGCGACATGTCGTGCCATCCTACCTGCTCTTGATCAGGCAGACGAGCTTTGTGGGTACACCATAGTGTTGTAGGAGTTCCACGTAGGAGTTTCCCCTCGGTCCACGCTGTCAAATGCTTTCTCGTAATCCACAAAGTTGATGTACAGCGGTGAGCTCCACTCCAGAGACTGTTTAACGATGATGCGGAGAGTGGCGATCTGATCTATACATGATCGGTTTTTCCTGAATCCTGCTTGCTGGTCTCTCAGCTGGTGTCGACAGAGCTTTTCATTGTCTTCAGGATGATCCTGTTGAAGACCTTTCCTGGTACTGACAGCAAGGTGATTCCTCTGTAGTTGGAACACTTGCTGATCCTGTTGAAGACCTTTCCTGGTACTGACAGCAAGGTGATTCCTCTGTAGTTGGAACACTTGCTGATCCTGTTGAAGACCTTTCCTGGTACTGACAACAAGGTGATATTCCTCTGTAGTTGGAACACTTGCTGATCCTGTTGAAGACCTTTCCTGGTACTGACAGCAAGGTGATTCCTCTGTAGTTGGAAAACTTACTGAGGTCGGTCCTGAGAAAGTCTTGTTGCTTTTGGGACGTTAAGCAATGTACAACCAGCTTACTGAGTTCGTCTTTCTAGGGAAGCTTGATTAGGTCAGCCGGCATCCTGCCAGTCAGCCGGCATCACCTCTTCCCCCCAGATCTTTCCAAACAGTGGGTACAGCAGCTCTACTGTTCTCTCTAGGTCTGCTTTCAGAGCCTCTGCTGGGATGCCATCCGGCCCTGCTGCTTTGCCATCTTCAAAAATGTCACTGCCCTTCTGATCTCTTCCCGGCTGGGTCTGTCACAGCTGATGGGTAGGACAGTCTCTGCTGGCTGGATGTCTGGAGGGTCGGAAGGGGTGGGTCTGTCCAGTAACTCTTCAAAATACTCTGCCCATCTGTCTAGTTGATCTGCTCTGTCTGTGATAGGCTTGCCTTCTTTGTCTTTTACTGGTCTTTCTGTATGGCCATACTTGCTTGACAATCTTCTGCAGCAGCAGCAGCCTATATTCAGTTCATGGGTGGTGTCGATCGGCTTGATCAAATGACGCGAATCAACAAAAGCAAGCGAACCATGAAGTGCGTATAGAACGAAAACTGCTGGAGACCAGCATGTACAATGCCTACGTGATCGAGGGCCAGGTGACAAACAGGGGACAGCTGCGTAACGCTGACAGGCGCAAGAGAGACTACCTGAGCTTCCGGCTGGACCTGGCCCACGAGATGGTAGCCGACTATCATCTATGGCGACCATCCATCTGCCGTCCCTGCTCTTCCGCCAGCAACAACAAGACTCGCCTTGACCGAGTTGACCACTCACCTGTCAAAGGGGAGGGCCGTGACCATGGATGTGCTCTGTGCTGCAAGCGACACACCTGCTACAGAGATGCAAACCCAGGGGTTAGCTATGCAAACAACCCGTACAAGAGGTGCAAATCTGTTATCATGTGCCAGAAATGTGACGTACCTTTGTTGTAATGACAACAACTGTTTTTTTTTTGTGTACCACACACAGGTACAACTGTAAATACTGTAACGCACGCAGACTTGCCCACAGTCGTACGCACAGACTCTCACACAACAGACGCATACACCACCACGGGCGCATTCATGCGGTAAAACTCAAAACACGGGCTCCCTTTCTAAAGTGACTTTATACAATATAAATATACCAAAAAAACGCTCACACTATCAAGCTATATACATCACTCCTTTCCCCACTACCAGCATCCACATCACATACACATCAAATCACAATATCTTTGCCAGGCTAGGTTTTAGTTTCACATTGTCTCCAACCTGTTTGATGTTATTGCCTGGTTACGTTGGTCCTTCTCACGTCTAGGTGTGAAAGTCCTTCGTTGTACGTTTCTTCTTGCCGTCCTGTCTCTTTGGCATGGACGTCCTCGATCTCGTACTGTTGCGCAGTTCTCGCTGTGATTCGGGTATCTTAGTCCCGATCAGACTCACTCTCAGTGAAGAGCTGGAGGGATGACCTCACGTTAGGTCCAACCTGTGACTCGGCGTCCGTCGTTCCACTCTTTACAAGAACTCTGAATAGACAACAAAAGTCCCAACGTAACACTTGCTAAACACACAACATATTGGATCAATGAGAAACGTCACGTAACCTGGCTGATACAAATAACTCACACGTTCATTCACACACACACACACACACGTGCTTCATAAACTGTCTATTTCCGTAACACCCCCATATCTCTGTCACTATCTTGAAACAGACTATAGCCTAACACTCTTGCTATACACTACTCTATACACTGGAAAAGACTATGCTTAACCAACCACGTACTATCTTCCTAGCGGCTTAGACATACACACCTCACATTCCTTTAGTTATCTATCGCGGTAAACAACTGTATGCAAAAACACCGGTTACTTCACTCAATTCTAAACCAACATAACTAAACCAAACCAGACAACGCTATACAACCACATTACTTTTACCAGCGCATACTGTCTTTAACTAAGCAACTATCAATACTACATATATAGAAACATACCTGAAATCTAGGATACAGAGTCTCGGAATACGGGCTAGCTGTCTCACATACATCCGACCAAGCTGACGATAAAGCCCCGTACTACCGATTCACTGCTCTACCAGACAGTTTCCGCCTAGAACTCACTAAACAGAACTCACTAAAAATCCCGTGTTAAACGTTCCTTAGAAATTCCATGTGTGTCTAGTGCCACACGGACTATCGGCACAAAACAACCCGTTAACAAAACCCGTACCGTATTTAATGTGTGAGCACTATGCACGAGCATAGAGCTTCATCACAATACAGAGTGACAGTGTGTGACAGTGTATAGCAGTGTTGTAATTTCATATTCACCCTCCCACTAACTGTACATAGTGTATGCGTAAACATGGACAATCAAGGTGTATAATAGTGGATCTTTTACAGTTACTTTTTTGTATTTTTGATACCTGTGTGTGCATTGCGGACACTGCTATGTGACAGCAATAAACAGACAATGACACGGTCACAAGTTTGAATTATGAGTTTCCAACTCATCATTATCTCGGTAAAAGCATGCAAATACCTTTGGACCCGTTTTCATGCATGCTTGCTTGCTTCATCGGTGTGTGTTGTTAATGTACTGTCATTTTGTCATATATTTGAACCTGTGTGTCATCAAATCAACCACACGACACTTACACATGACGCCTACCCGGCACCGGCCTCCACGTGGCGTGGGTGGGTAGTCCACTCAGTCCCTGACTGAGTGGGCTAGCAGACGGGTGCCATCTTTGTCCAGGATTAGGACTTGATGTCAGCAGATATGTTGTTCAGCCTTTTCACTAGTCCGGTTTTTAAGGAGCTGTGCTAACCCAGGTCGTACCATGTTTGATTGGTCCTTAAAAATACTCGTGACTTTTTGGTCCTTTGGATCCCAAGTGTTTGCCGTGCTTGGAGACCCGTGTCGGGGGAGAAGAGGATCCTGGTGGCTGAGGTTCCCTTTGGGCTGTGGCTCACTGGTGCCAACACCACTTCGGCCTTGACTTCTACCTAAACGGGAGGCTAATCGTACCGGCCTAGTCAATCGGCTCTTGTCACGTTGAGCCCTATCCCACTGTTGACATGCGGGTTGATATACGGAGCACCATGCTATACTTCTGCTGCTGATTAGGTGCTTTACGCCAGTATTCCCCTGCATGATAGAAGTGTGGTGGCTCAAACAGTTCAATCGGGCTTACCCCCTTGAGTATATCTTTCGGGCAGTCTCCATTGTGCGTCGGCTGGAGACCTGCCGACATTTGCACTTTCCCTTGTTGGGCTCGGTGGCGGGCGGGGACCCCCGGGGATGAATATCTCTACTATTATAATATGGATAAAACAAAAAAAACCAAACTTGCACATACTCACAAACCAGACAGGTGAGGCTAGCGCTGGCAGAATTGTACAACAAACCAAGGGAAATTACTCAGCGCTGGACAACAGTTAGATCCCCTGCCCCCGCCTATCAGGCACCCAATCGCCAGCCCACAGAGAAATACGCAGGTATAGAATAAGACGATCATTTGCATCTTCAAAATAAGATGCATCAGGTCTCTTATATAACCCATGTCTTTCTCCGGAACTTAGGAAGTAGGCAGGGGAAACATACATACACAAACTGCCTACTTCCTAAGTTCCGGAGAAAGACATGGGTTATATAAGAGACCTGATGCATCTTATTTTGAAGATGCAAATGATCGTCTTATTCTATACCTGCGTATTTCTCTGTGGGCTGGCGATTGGGTGCCTGATAGGCGGGGGCAGGGGATCTAACTGTTGTCCAGCGCTGAGTAATTTCCCTTGGTTTGTTGTAAACTTGCACATAGCCACCAACATTGAACATGACAGTGACTTGGACTGTGAGGAAGCGATGCCTCAGGCGTCAGCCGTATGGCCTCGCTTCCTCATTGTCCATAGCAAGGTGATGGAGAAACCTGTTACCAAGCTACATCCTTTTCTGGTGGGGGAGACCCTCAGGAGCCGTGTTGGCAGGCCTGATGCCCAGCGCCTCAGGTCTGGTGACTTGCTGGTGGAGTGCCGTACCCGGGCACACTCCAGCGGGCTACTGAGGCTCTCTTCCATCGGAGACACTCCGGTGGAGGTCACACCCCACAAGACTATGAATTCGTCAAGAGGCGTAATCAAAGATCAAGCTTTGGCAGAACTGTCAGAAGATGAACTTGTACGGAACCTTAAGTCTCAGGGGGTGATTTACGTTAGGCGCTTCGCTTCCAAGCGAGGTGGTGGGGAGATCCGTCTTCCTACCATCATCCTGACGTTTGGCACCCCCACCCCTCCTACTACCATCTGGGGAGGTTACTACTCCTTGAGAGTGAAAAAGTACGTCCCTCTCCCCCTCCGGTGCTTTAAGTGCCAAAAGTATGGCCATGGGCAGAAGACCTGCCGTCAGGCGGAGGCTTCATGCGCCCGTTGCACTAAGCCTGGACACTCTGCTGAGTCCTGCACAGCCACCCCCTTGTGTGTGAATTGCCAGGGGGCGCATATGGCTTCGGATAAGAAATGCCCTCGTTGGATATCCGAGTGCAAGATTCAGCAGGTGCGTGTGGAGAAGGGACTGTCCTTTCTAGATGCAAAAAAAACTGGTTGAAGGCTCTGCTGCGGCTGCCCCAACCTCTAACACCTCAGTATATACTTTCAGTGCAGCGGTGGCAGGCAAGCGCCCCACCAAAGACTTTTCATGTCAGACCCCAACTTCTTGGTTGGGGGCGGAGCCTCGGCTCATCTCGCCCCTGGAGAGTAACCCTCCTCCGGTGGTGAAGAAGAGCCAGGGAACGCAGAAGGCGGACACTGCCGGTCCGGTTGTGCCGCCTTCTGTTGCCCCTAAGCCTCAGCCCCCACCCAAACCTGTTAGTCAACTCCAAAGGCTTCTGGCTCTGGTCAGCCTTCTAAGGCCGCTAACTCTAGCGGCAGGAACGCTGCCCAGGGCCAGGGGTCTAAGAAATCTATGGGACCGCTGTGCGAACGGGCCCAGAAGGGGAACACTGATGTCCCCTTCAAAACAAATATGCTGCACTGGAGGAGCGGATGGAGGGAATGGAAGTTGTCTTTGCTGATTTTGCGGCAGCTCCACCCCCTTCATCTCCGAAGAACCAGAGGAGGCCCGGGAGCCGGCCCCTCTCTGTTTCTTCAACTCCTTCCAAGGCAAAGGAAAAAGGGGGGAAAAACTCTTAACCCCCAGATAAGACATAATTATGTACTATGTACTCTATGCTTCAGTGGAATTGTCGTGGTTTTCAAGCTAACTTTGAGGAATTACATCTTTTAGTCAAGTTCTATAACCCCTCAGTAATATCTCTTCAGGAGACTTACCTGAAGACTTCTGACCATGTATCCTTTAATGGTTTTAACGTTATACACAAAGGCTCTGATTCGGAGAGGCGCTCGGGTGGAGCGGCTCTTCTCATTAGTAGCCAAATTTTATGTAGTCCCGTTAGCATCGACACCTGTCTTCAGGCTGTCGCAGCTCGGGTTACCTTGAAAAAGACCATAACCGTATGCAGTATTTACCTGCCACCATCACTGCGGGTCACTAGCAATGATATTTTTAACTTAGTAGATCAACTGCCCCCTCCCTTTATTCTCATGGGGGATTTTAACGGTCACGCTCACCTTTGGGGCAGTGACCACTATGATGGCAGAGGTCAGATGTTAGAAGATGTTTTTTCTCAACTTAACCTATGTGTCTTTAACGATGGCTCACCTACATACTCTAACTCAGGTTCAGGATCTAGTTCTGTTCTAGACCTCACTGTGTGTGATCCTTCTCTCATGCTGGACTTTGACTGGAAGGTTCACGACGACCTGTGTGGTAGTGACCACTTCCCAGTAGTTCTGTCATCGGTCAGCTGTGAGGAGGATTCGCCGGTGGGGTGCTGGAATCTCAAGAAAGCTAACTGGCCTCTGTTCGCCTCCCTCTGTCAGTCTCGTCTTACAGAGGAGGTGGTCATGTCAGCTGAAGAACCTGTTTCTTGTTTTACTTTGATTTTGTTGGATGTAGCAGGTGAAACCATCCCTAGAACTTCCACATCAGTCCCTCGGAAGCCGAGAGTACCATGGTTCAATGAAGAGTGCCGCAAGGCCCAAAAAATATGCAAATCTGCTCAGCGACGTGCTTTTCGTAATCCCTTGCAAGCAAATATTTTAACATTTAAAAGACAGCGGGCGAAAGCCCGTTACATTTTTAAACGTGAACGCCGTGCTTCCTGGAGACGCTTCGTCTCATCTTTATCTTCTAGGACTCCGTCCCAAAAAGTCTGGAAGGCTGTTCGATGAATTAGGGGTGGGGGTGGCTCGGCTTCAAGAGCTCCGTTGACCCCCAGCTGAGAGACCAGCAAGCAGGATTCAGGAAGAACCGATCATGTACAGACCAGATCGCCACTCTCCACATCATCGTGGAACAGTCTCTGGAGTGGAGCTCCCCGCTGTATGTCAACTTTGTGGATTATGAGAAAGCATTTGTGTAACGAGCGCCTTTGGGGCAGGTTTCGGTCGGACGATGGTGTGACGTCATTAGCAGTTGGACCGATTGTTCACGAGCGGTAATGTACAGATAAGCAATGTTCACGTGCGGTAATGTAGCGGTGAGCGATGTTCACGTGTCACGTGTGGGAGTGACAGTGTGGTATCGGGAATAATTGCCAGTTAGAGATGCTATACCAGTCGAGCCGAGCGGTCGTTTTCGTTAGGGCTCTGAGGAAGAATTCTGGCTAGAGAATTCGATAGCTGTATATTGAATACAGGTATTTATTCTTTTATTACCGTTATTTATTATGACCTGTAAGGCTAGTCAGACGAAAAGGGAAAGTATTGCTTTTTATTGAATTATTATGATTAGAGTGCAGAGGAGCGCATGTTTGAAGGAAGTGCGATGGCTCGTGTCAATACTTGTTTGGTCGTGTAACTATTATATGTGATACAGTTTAAAACTGTGATGCCATGTTGTATTCATTCATGTGTGAAAATGTGGGACGCAAATAGGAATGTAATTCAGTATATAATTAGGTATATCTAATGATGAATGAATGTGCAGTAATATGTTATAAATTGAAGGTGAGCTGTGATTGTAATATTTGGCTCATAATTCATTGTGGGTAGGTACGCAAAATGTGTGCACTGGGTTAAAGTGGCTATAGGAATTGTCATAAGAATTGTGACAATAGTGACTGTAGTATGGTGGCATAAAGAAGACATTTTTCAGAGGAAATGATCTAGAGCGCTCTGAAGAATAATGTGTCGAAGACACATTCAGACTTTTTAGGTATAAGAGCGAACATTTATGAGTGTATAAATGTTGTGTACAGCGGGGCCGGTACGGAGCGGAAACCCCTGGTGTAGGGCCGATGAAGCTGTCCTGAAAGCATCACGTACGTGACCAGATGCGGACATCAAGCCTTCATCTCTCCTTCGTCCTACCATCACTGGTGCTACGAGCAGCAACGGTAGCGAAGTAAGCCACAGATTCGTGCTACAGGACCACATGCGGTGTTCCGTCAGTGTAGCTATTGTCGCCTAGCGCCGTTGATAATTTCACGCCTAGGAATGTTCTAAATCTGTGAGTAGTCATTGACTAGTAATATTCATTTTGGGAATCTCCGTCAAGTCGTCGATGCGACATCATTGACTGTGTCGACACTAGTATAAAGAGGAGTCGAGTGACGTCTCTCTCGAGAGACAACGACCTCTACGGTAGCGAGTGAATGTGTGAGCGCTGAAGTTGTGAATAACCTATATGCCACTTGTTAGTTATTTGTGTAGATTGGTTTATATGATGTGAATTGTGTGGTTTAATGTATGTTATGAGTGTATGAGAAATAGTTAAACAGAGGGCAAAGAGAGATAACTGTGTGGCCTTTGTCCTTGTTTGTAAGCGCGTGTGTGGTGGATGAAAGAGTGTAGTAAACAGAGATAGAACACCCACCTTTATACAGATTGGCAGAAAGCCCACGCACACACTCATTCCATTAGAATAAACGTTTATATATGTAACAATTTAGTTCAGTACTCGAAAAAACTTTCGTTGCAATTTGACAGCGTGGACAGAGAGACTCTGTGGAAATTCCTAAGACACTACGGTGTACCCACAAAGCTCGTCCGCCTGATCAAGAGCAGCTACGATGGCATGACATGTCGCGTGATCCATGAAGGGCAGTTCACCAGGGAGCTCCAGGTCAGAACTGGTGTCAGGCAGGGGTGTCTGCTGTCTCCGTTCCTCTTCCTACTGGCCATAGACTGGGTCATGAAGATGACCACATAGCACAGACGAAGTGGAATACAGTGGACACAGCTTGACGACCTCGATTTTGCAGACGACTTTGCATTACTGTCCCACACTCATCAACAAATGCAGGACAAGACCACGAGGCTTGCTGACATCTCGTCCCAAGTGGGCCTCACCATTCACAAACAGAAAACAAAGACAATGAGGCTGAACGCAACCAGGGAAGAACCAGTCTTGCTTGCTGGCACCCCGTTGGAGGAGGTGGAGTCCTTCACCTATCTCGGGAGCATCATAGACAAAAAGGGCGGCACTGATGCAGATGTCAAAGCAGCCTTTCTCCAGTTAAAAAAAGTGTGGAGTTCCAGAGAGCTGTCACAACACACCAAAGTCTGGATTTTCAACTCCAATGTAAAAGCAGTTCTCCTATATGGAGCAGAGACTTGGAGATTGACAAAAACCACAGTCAACAGAGTACAGACCTTCATGAACAGTTGCCTTAGAAGAATTTTGAAAATCCACTGGCCAGAGAAGATCAGCAACGTCAGACTCTGGGAGAGAACAGAGCAGATAACAGCAGAGAATGAAATTGGGCGAAGAAGATGGGGATGGATCGGTCACAGTCTGAGAAAGCCAGCTTCCAGTATCACTAGGCATGCATTGTCATGGAACCCCCAGGGAAAGAGGAAAAGAGGTAGGCCGAGAAACTCCTGGCGTCGAGACCTCCAAGCAGACATCAAGAGACTGGGAACCACCTGGAGTAGAATCGAAGGAGAAGAACAGGACAGGAGTTGCTGGAGGTCTCTCGTCGACGGCCTATACCCGGGTAGGGGTGACAGGCGTAAGTAAGTAAGTGGCTCGGCTTCTGTCGGCCATCTTAGAGTTGGTGCCGATTTGGTCACAGATAAAAAGGCTGTGGCCAATTTGCTTGCCTCCACCATTGCCCATAATTCTTCAACAGAGAATTATTCACCTTTCTTCCAGAGAGAGAAGGAGAAGCGAGAATCTTGTGCTTGTGATTTTATATCAGATAACTCGGAAGACTATAATGCCCCCTTTACGTTTTCAGAATTGCAGCAAGCCATGCAGAAATGTACTGACTCTGCTGCTAGATTAGATACCATCCATTATCAGCTCCTAACTCATCTGCCTGAGGATTCACTTCTTGTACTTCTCAAGGCCTTTAACCATATCTGGATAACCGGTCGTTTTCCGCCATCTTGGCGCCAGGCTGTGGTTGTGCCAATCCCCAAGCCGGGTAAGGATCCTTCCGCCCCGGGCAACTACCGGCCAATAGCTTTGACATCATGTTTATGTAAGACTATGGAACGCTTGGTCAACGCCCGACTGGTGTGGCATCTTGAGTCACGTGGTCTCATCACAGACCTCTGCGGTTTCCGGCGCTTCCGTAGTACAACTGACCATCTAGTCTGCTTTGAGTCTTTTATCCGAGATGCTTTTGTCAACAAGCAGCGTGTCTATGCAATTTTCTTTGAACCCCACCCGGGTCTGCCCTGGGGGACTTGGGTGGGGCTAGGTACTTTTTAGTTCCCAGGGTCACCCTGGTCAGCCCCACAGGGTGGGTTTTTCTCTCTATTCTGGGGCATGTGTTTCTGTCTACCCTTTGTCCATTCACCTGTATTTGCCTTTTTAACACTCTCCCTACTGTCTGCACTGCCTGTAGCTCTTGATATTGGATGTGTGTTGCTAAATGGTCTTAGCTTTATTTAGGCCCCATGTGTTAGGTTTATTTAATGTATTTGACCGGCTGGCGACATACATTCAATGTTCTGTTTAGTTGTTTTTTTTTTCACAAGCAGTGCAGGCACGTCCTGAGAAAGCCTTGTTGCTGTCGGGACGTTAAGCAGTGTACAATCAATCAATCAATTTTCTTTGATCTTGAAAAGGCATATGACACTACCTGGAAGTATGGTATAATGTCTGATTTGTCGGACATGGGTTTTAAAGGGCACCTGCCTGTTTTTATTCACAATTTTTTGTCTAACAGGTCGTTCCATGTCCGTGTGGGCTCCACCCTCTCCGACTCCTTTGAACAGGAGATGGGTGTCCCGCAGGGCAGCATTCTATCTCCTGTTTTATTTAGCATTAAAATAAATAACATTGTAAAGGCCGTCAAGGATGATTCTGAATGCTCTTTGTTTGTGGACGACTTTGCTTTGTGTGCACGAGGTCGAGGACTTGCGTCCCTTGAGAGGCGCATGCAGCTGTGAGTTGATCGCATCCAGGGGTGGGTGTCTCTCAACGGATTCAGGTTCTCGCCCTCCAAGACAGTCTGTGTGCATTTTACTAACCAGACGAAATTTTTTCCAAAACCTAGCCTGAGCATTGCTGGAGTGCCAATTCAGGTGGCCGAAGAGGCAAAGTTTTTGGGGGTCATCTTTGACAAAAGATTGACCTTCTGCAACCATGTTAACTACCTTAGAACCTCTTGTCGGAAGGCCCTCGACATTCTCCGTGTCGTTGGTCGTACTGACTGGGGTGCAGACCGCATTGTCTTACTTCGACTGTACCGAGCCCTTGTTCGGTCCAAACTGGATTACGGCTCTGTGGTATATGGCTCGGCTTCCAAGTCTGTTCTACAGCGTCTGAACACAATTCACCATCAAGGTCTGCGCATATGTCTAGGGGCCTTCAGGACATCTCCAGTTCCTAGTCTGTATGCCGAGGCCGGGGAGCCTTCTCTCAGGCTCTGCCGCATCCGCCTCATGCTCAGCTACGTTCTGAAGCTGAAGGCCCATCCAGACAATCCTGCCTATGATTGTGTTTTTAACCCGTCGTTTGCAGAGATTTACGATGCCCATCCGGGAGCTTCCGTCCACTTTCCTTCCGTGTCCGACCTCATCTGCAGGCGGCCGGAGTGGACCTAGACAAAGTTTCGGAATCTCTGCAACACGTCACTCCACCCTGGCTACTACCAGTTCCTGACATCTTGCTGGACTTGACCGCCCACAAGAAGGATTGTACTCCACCAGCCATATACCAACAGAGCCTCAATGAACTCCTTTCAAGTTTTCCTGGCTATTATCGTCTTTATACGGATGGGTCCAAGTCTGAGGATGGGAGAGTGGCTGCGGCTGCAGTGTCCTCTCGCCATCCTAGACGCCCATTTAAGCTCCGCCTACCTGACCATTCCTCTGTATTTAGTGCAGAACTGCAGGCAATTCTGCTGGCACTCAAGCATGCCTATCAGTCTCGGGAATGGAACTTCCTGATTTTGTCTGACTCTCTTTCTGCCCTGCAGGCCCTTCAGGGCGTGGGAACAGACCACCCACTGCTGGTGCAGATTAGAGAGCTCTACGCAGATTTGATGAAGGAATATTATGACATCATTTTTATTTGGGTCCCAGGCCATGTGGGCATCGAAGGCAACAGAATCGCAGATTCTGCTGCCGACAGTGCCCGCAGTGACCCTGTCCCTGACACACAGACTGTTTTTAGTGATTTTAAACCTGTGATTAGTGCGTACATAGGCCGCGAGTGGCTGTCCGAGTGGGACAAAGAGGAAGGGAACAAGCTTCATGAAGCTCTTCCTACGTTGTCCGACAGTCTACTTTTCCGCTGCGGCAGCCGCCTTGAGGAGACTGTCCTTGCTAGGCTCCACATCGGGCACACTTATGTTGCGCACTCTTACTTACTTAAACAGGATGAGCGTCCATGGTGTTTTGCCTGTGATGAGCAGTTTTGTGTTCGACACTTTTTGCTGTATTGTGCTGACCTAATTGACACCAGATATAAACACTTCACAGCAGACTCCTTGAAGGTTTTGTTCCGGGATGTTCCCCCGGACAAAATCTTAAATTTCTTGCGAGCATGCAATATTTTTAACAAGATCTGAGCATTCATAGACTATGTGAATCTTTTTTATTTGCCCTTTTTGGGAGTCTGTAGACGTTTCTTTTAAAGACATGTGCAACATTTTAGCTTGAGATTTTTAATCTATATTTACATCTTGTCTTAAGACCTTGCTTTTAGTCTGGCTGACCAGATTTTTACCCATCCCGCCGTGAGATGGCCTTAGTCGCCTGCTCGGCGTTAAACCCAAATAACTAACTAACTAACTTACACATGACGTCAATGTGTAGCCCTTCCAAAGCCCATCACAGCAATATAGAGTTATGGGTATCTGCGGTGAATGAGTACTCCGCTATCAGCCTTGCCCGTACACTACTATATTTTAGTATATTTCTAGTCTCCAAACTCAGATTGCAGGGGTAATACAGAACTGAATAAAAGCAGTACTCTGTGGTATTCACCAACGAGAGAACTCAGATTGCAGGGGTAATACAGAACTGAATAAAAGCAGTACTCTGTGGTATTCACCAACGAGAGAACTCAGATTGCAGGGGTAATACAGAACTGAATAAAAGCAGTACTCTGTGGTATTCACGAACCAGAGAATTCAGTAATGAAAGGATTAATGTTGTGTTATTTGAAGTGGTAGGATTACTTAACTAATTGACCGTCCATCTAGCGCATTTTTTTTTTAAGCTGACAAGCCCAGTCGTCCACTGTTATCTAGCAGGCAAACGAAAAATCCTGTCTGTTTGAGAAAATGGCATTCCTCAGAAATCAGCTCTGCTTTCAGTTTTATGTTTGTTTTAGGCGTATAGACTGTGTGGTGATGTTGAAAAAGGTTTTGTTTTAGACGTAGACTCGGTCATTGTGACATAGGTGGCTTTGCGTTGTACTTTCCTCTCTCTCCATGCAGCAGATGCTAAGAGATAGTTGGGTAAAGTGCAGTAGTACCGTGAACGAAGACAGCTGCTTATCCCCAGCTGAAGCGAGATCACACAGCTGGTGCCTTATCAATAATAGTATTTAGCATGCTGATGGTAAGGAGAAGGAGGCTGCCTTGCTATCCCAGTGCTCTTACAAAGCATTATGATAAATTTCTTCCAGGAGTGCCAGCCAGCACAGCTGAGAACTAAAGAACATAGACTAAACTGCCGTGGAAAATAGGTCATACACATGAGCCATAATGGCTTTGTCTTTCTTGTTTCTCAACTTCAAACCCAAACTTGCTACAGAGATGCCTGATGGTAAGGCCTATCTATGCATTCTAATTTGGATGACCCCTCAGAAAGGTCAAGGTAGCAAGATGAGTAATTAGGACCAACTAGCCATATTTAATTGCCCAAAAATTGTATTTGAGATAAAACATATTTGTCAAAATATGGCTAATTTTTACCTATTTCCTGAGCTCTTGTGACCTTTTACCTTTCCAAGGATCAACCAAATTAGTATGCATAGAAAGGTTTTACCATCAGATATTTTTGTGTCGAGTCTGGTTGTGAAGTTGTGAATAATATTGGGGGGGGGGGGGGGGGGAATTATATCAAAATACAGGTCCTTTGGATATACACTACTTAAAGAATTGAAGGGTCACCAAATCATTCACTCCCCTTTCAGCACAAACAACACTGACCAGTGTTCAACAGTCAATACCACTTTCATTCATTCAGTTGTTGATCAGTCCGTGACAATTTCATCAACAGTAGCCAATAAAAGTTCACGAAAATTCCATTAAAATGGCCACGCCCATGATTTCAAAATTCAGGACTGAGTTTGATTTGAAAAAACGTAGTCAATATCGAGTGTGGGTGCCATTGGCATTGATGCAGGCCAGGCAATGTCTCAAGGACCTGAGCAGCACGTGGCGAGTGTTCTGTGGGATTGCCTGCCACTCTTTGCTGCAGCATCTGGAACAAGTTGTCAATGGTTGGCTACAGGTGGGTTGTTGGCTCCAATCCGCCTCCCTAGAATATCATGACAAAAATGAAAAGCTGTCTTAGGATTGTCCAATATCTATTCTCTATGTGTACTGTCTAGAGGCGTTTCTTCTTTCTGTGTGAAATTCTCATGTCAGTTGATCCCATTGTCTGTACATAGATATTCACACCCATCGTCCTCTTTGTTTCCCCAGAAGAGGAAGAAGCAGAAACACCACTGGCTTACTCGGAGACAGATGGACACCACAGGGACTTCTTGACTACTGGTGATGACACAGTCAACATGGCTGGTGAAGACACAGTCAACACTACTGGTGGAGACACAGTCAACACTACTGGTGGAGACACAGTCAACACTACTGGTGGAGACACAGTCAACACTACTGGTGGAGACACAGTCAACACTACTGGTGGAGACACAGTCAACACTACTGGTGGAGACACAATCAACACTACTGGTGGAGACACAGCCAACACTACTGGTGGAGACACAGTCAACACTACTGATGGAGACACAATCAACACTACTGGTGGAGACACAGTCAACATGGCTGGTGAAGACACAGTCAACACTACTGGTAAAGACACAGTCAACACTACTGATGGAGACACAGTCAGCACTACTGGTGGAGACACAGTCAACACTACTGGTGGAGACACAATCAACACTACTGGTGGAGACACAGCCAACACTACTGGTGGAGACACAGTCAACAATACTGGTGAAGGCACAGACAATATGACTCTTGAAGACACAGGCAACATTACTGGTGAAAACACATACAACACTGCCGGTGTGGAGAGAGATGGTCCTGTCCAACACCCACAAGTCAAACTGGAGCCAGCTATCAAGGTCGAACCTGGTGTCCGGCTAGAACTTGTGACCAGCAAAGAGTCTGGGGTTAATCTGGAACCCGACATCAAGCCAGTGTCAATCTCTGTGCCCAATGTTTACAGTGACATGGACTGTGACACTAAACATGACATCAAGCTAGCGTCAATCTCTGTGTCCAGTGTTTACAGTGACGTGGACTGTGACACTAAACATGACATCAAGCTAGCCTCAATCTCTGTGTCTGGTGTTATCAGTGACATGGACTGTGACACTAAACATGACATCAAGCTAGAGTCAATCTCTGTGTCTGGTGTTATCAGTGACATGAACTGTGACACTAAACATGACATCAAGCTAGAGTCAATCTCTGTGTCTGGTGTTATCAGTGACATGGACTGTGACACTAAACATGACATCAAGCTAGAGTCAATCTCTGTGTCTGGTGTTATCAGTGACATGGACTGTGACACTAAACATGACATCAAGCTAGAGTCAATCTCTGTGTCTGGTGTTATCAGTGACATGGACTGTGACACTAAACCTGACATCAAGTTAGCGTCTAACTCTGTGTCTGATGTTATCAGTGACATGGACTGTGACTTGGGGGTATCTGTGGATCTTGACGGTAGAACTTTTACAGAAGGAAAACCCCTGACCACAGAAAGTCCCAGTGCTGAAGAGAGTCAGATGCCATTTATATGTGGGTTGTGTGATGCATGTTTCCAGTTGTCCAGTCAGTTGATGCAACACATGTCTACTCACACAGGGCAGAAGCCTGACACTGCTACCACAGAGCAGAAGACAACTACAGCTGACAGTGCATGTATTGATGTACAGACATCAGCAGATACACCAAGTGGGAGAACATGGTTTTGTAGGCACTGTAAGGCAACTTTCCAGAAGCCACATACATGTACAGAAGATGGTTTAAGAGGTGCTCACACAGGCCAGAAGCCTCATAGGTGTACAGAATGTAGTGCTAGCTTTGCTTTATCTGGTAACTTGAAAACACACATGCTGACACATACAGGCCAGAAGCCACACAAGTGTACAGAATGTAGTGCTAGTTTCACTCGCTCTGGTAACTTGAAAACACACATGCTGACACATACAGGCCAGAAGCCACACAAGTGTACAGAATGTAGTGCTAGTTTCACTCGCTCTGGTAACTTGAAAACACACATGCTGACACATACAGGCCAGAAGCCACACAAGTGTACAGAATGTAGTGCTAGTTTCACTCGCTCTGGTAACTTGAAAACACACATGCTGACACATACAGGCCAGAAGCCACACAAGTGTACAGAATGTAGTGCTAGTTTTATAAGTTCTGGTCACTTGAAAACACACATGCTGACACATACAGGCCAGAAGCCACACAAGTGTACAGAATGTAGTGCTAGTTTCACTCAATCTAGTACCTTGAAAACGCACATACTGACACACACAGGCCAGAAGCCACACAAGTGTAGAGAATGTAGTGCTAGTTTTACAAGTTCTGGTCACTTGAAAACACACATGCTGACACATACAGGCCAGAAGCCACACAAGTGTACAGAATGTAGTGCTAGTTTCACTCAATCTAGTACCTTGAAAACGCACATACTGACACACACAGGCCAGAAGCCGTATAAGTGTACAGAATGTAGTGCTAGTTTCAGTCAGTCTGGTCACTTAAAAAGACACATGCTGAAACACACAGGCCAAAAGCCTCATAAGTGTCATAAGTGTACAGAGTGTAGTGCTAGCTTTGCTGTATCTTGTCACTTGAAAGCACACATGCTGACACATTCAGGCCAGAAGCCACTCGCGTGCACTGAGTGTAGTGCTAGTTTCATTCAATCAGGTAACTTGAAAAGACACATGATGACACACACAGGCCATAAACCCCACAAGTGTAGAGAATGTAGTGCTAGTTTTACAAGTTCTTGTCACTTGAAAGAACACATGCTGACACACACAGGCCAGAAGCCACACAAGTGTACAGAATGTAGTGCTAGTTTCACTCAATCTGGTAACTTGAAAAGACACGTGCTGACACACACAGGCCAGAAACCCCATAAGTGTACAGAATGTAGTGCATGTTTTACAAGTTCTGGTCACTTGAAAGCACATATGCTGACACACACAGGCCAGAAACCACACAAGTGTACAGAATGTAGTGCTAGTTTCACTCAGTCTGGTACGTTGAAAAACCACATGCTGACACATTCAGGCCAGAAGCCACACAAGTGTACAGAATGTAGTGCTAGTTTCACTCGCTCTGGTACCTTGCAAAAGCACATGCTGACACACACAGGCCAGAAGCCACACAAGTGTACAGAATGTAGTGCTAGTTTCACTCGCTCTGGTACCTTGAAAAAACACATGCTGACCCACACAGGCCAGAAGCCACACAAGTATACAGAATGTAGTGCTAGTTTCACTCGTTCTAGTCACTTGACAACACACAGGCCAGAAGTTATAGACAACATTATTGGTAAAAACACAGACAATACTGCTGGTGGGGAGAGAGACGGTCCTGTCCAACACCCAAAAGTCAAACTGGAGCCAGCTGTCAAGGTCGAACCTGGTGTCCGGCTAGAACTTGGGACCAGCAAAGAGTCTGGGGTTAATCTGGAACCTGACATCAAGCTAGCGCCAATCTCTGTGTCCAGTGTTTACAGTGAAACGGACTGTAAAACTAAACATGACATCAAGCTAGAATCTAACTCTGTGTCTGGTGCAGTGACATGGACTGTGACACTAAACATGACATCAAGCTAGCGTCAATCTCTGTGCCCAGTGTTTACAGTGACACGGACTGTGAAACTAAACATGACATCAAGCTAGAATCTAACTCTGTGTCTGGTGTTATCAGTGACATGGACTGTGACACTAAACATGACATCAAGCTAGAATCTAACTCTATGTTGGGTGTTATCAGTGACATGGACTGTGACACTAAACATGACATCAAGCTAGTGTCTAACTCTGTGTCTGGTGTTATCAGTGATATGGACTGTGAAACTAAACATCAAGACATCAAGCGGTAGTCTAACTCTGTGTCTGGTGTTATCAGTAATGTGAACTGTGACATGAAACATGACATTAAGCTAGAATCTAACTCTGTGTCTGGTGTTATCAGTGACATGGACTGTGACACTAAACTTGACATCAAGCTAGAATCTAACTCTGTGTCTGGTGTTATCAGTGACATGGACTGTGACACTTAACATGACATCAAGCTAGAATCTAACTCTGTGTCTGGTGTTATCAGTGACATGTACTGTGACACTAAATATAACATCAAGCTAGCGTCAATCTCTGTGCTCAGTGTTTACAGTGACATGGACTGTGACGCTAAACATGACATCAAATCAAGCTAGAGTCTAACTCTGTGTCTGGTGTTACAAGTGACATGGACTGTGACACTAAACCTGACATCAAGCTAGAGGCCAACTCTCTGGTGTAAACATAATATTGAATGTATGTTGCCATCCGGTCTAATGCGCTAAATAAACCTTGTTGCACTATGAACACGTAAAACAACTGAAGTCCAGTGATGGTTTTCTCTCGTGTTTTTGTTTCCTCAAAAACATTACCGATGACATGACTTTATGGAAATGTCTACTTCTAGCTCAATTTTAGCCTACTTACCCGTTGTGTGCCCACACAACCCGGGAGGCACTCGGGGAACCCCCCTAGAGGGGCCGAGAGTTGTCTCCCGTTTCCCGCCTTACCGGCTCCGGTCACGAGACCGGCCAGTTTTGCTACTTCGCTCGTACAGAGAAGACGTGTCTGGCCTTGCGCTCGCGCCGCTTCGACCGGTCCTTCTCTTGCCTACGCTCGTTGCCTCTTCATGTGCCCTGCCTCTGCTGGCGTCGTTCTGCTGCTCTCCTCTACGCTGTGGAGGTGTATGACTACCCTTCCCCCTGTTCCCGATTCGTCTCGGAGGTAAGGTAGCGGTAGTTTCCCACAGCCGGCCCTCGGGCCGAGAGCCGGCTACCGTTGGGCTTCCCTTTCGGCTTTGCTACTACGTGGGCGCCAGTTGTTGAGCTTACGCTTCGGCGCCTTGCACGACCTTTTTTACGAGTCTCCTCGAGGGACGTCGCCTTCTCTCCTATGGTATTTCACTGTTACGAGAAGACGTTGCCTTGTAGACTAGGGTGTCTGTTCTCGTAGGGCCTTCGGGCACCCACACGCCGTTCGTCTACCTTAAAGGCCCTTTAGCTCTGGGAGACTGTAGCCACTATTTACGCGCCGGTGGTCACGGCGCTTGGAGTACCTTGGTGTGGGGCTAGGCTCCCTTGTCCGCCTTTGCGACCTTGTGCTCTTTGTCTGTTGCAGGAACCAAATGCTTACCTGCGCTCAATGCGGCGACTTCAAGTGGCCGACGGACGACCATGCGGTCTGCCTCCCCTGCTCGGGCTGCGCCTCGACCATCTCTGCGATGTCTGTGCGACCTGGCCGGAGTTCCATTGGTCTGACCTCTGGAGTTTTTTACCGGCGAGAGCGACCTCCGTCTGCTATCTCTCGTCCCACTCCTGTTGACGTCGCCCCTGTGGTAACGACCGCTCTTCCTCGCCTCGGCCTCTCGGAACGGATTGATCGTCGGGACTCTGCGTTGTTCGCTGACCAGAGGACTGCCACTGCTGCCACGCCCGCTGACCCTTCCGGAGGGTCTGTTTGCCGGCAAAGCGCCCGCCTCACTGAGCCCGGCCTGCAGCAGTTCGCCACGAGCCGTCCCACGTTGACTGGCCTTGCTCCTCTCTCTCTCCACGATAAGCCCGCTGATCCTTCCGGAGGATCTGTACACCGGCATAGAGCCCTTCTCACTGAGTCCGGCCAGGAGAGACGTCAGCCTCAACCTACGCGACACAGTCGCGCCCCCGACCTTTCCCGTTCCACCGTCAGTGCTAGACACTTGCGCTCGCCCGCGAGCGCCGCCGGAAGGATCGTTCCCCCCGCCGGGAGCGTCGCCGCTCCCCCCGCCACTCCTCGTCGCGCGCTCGGTCGCGCTCGCCTTCGCAGTTCGATGCGTTCGCCGCGTCACCGCCATCGTCGACCTTCTTCCCGTGATCGGCACTCCTCTTCGGTTGTCCGCCGTACTTCACCCAGAAGAAGCCACGCACCGGACAGGACCCCTCCTCGCTCCTTCCCGCGGTCGCCTCGGCGATCCCCGCCTCCGTCGTCGCTGCCGGCTCGTGCCCGGGCTTCCCGTGAGGTTTGAGATGCGCCCCCGCCCAAGCTTCGACCTTCCTTGGTGCCTCACCCGCCTTCTCGCCACCCCCTGGACGAAGAAGCCCTCAGCGTGCTGCCCGAAGACTCCGTCTCAGCCCTGTTGGAGGAGGATGCTCGCTCCCTTTCGCCCTCCGACGTCGGTGATGATGTCCCCTCGTCCCTTCCGTCGTCGTCCCGGGCGGAGACCCTCCTAGCCTTGGATGAAACCGCCAGGATCATCGCGGCCACTCTGCCAGCGGACTCCTGCCCAGCCTCTCCCCCCCCTGAAGAGGAAGGTCTCGGCCTTTGTGGATGCCGAGCGTCAGGTGAAGAGGTTCAAGTCGCTTCCCCAGCCGCCTGGATTAAGGAGCTGCGAGATGTCTTCTCAGCGCTCCTGCAACTTCCCGCGTCTCGAGAGCCGGTGTTCTTCTCCGATCGTCGCTGGCCGGCTGGCCTGGACATCGCCTTCCGGCGGGATTGGTATGCCGGTCTTTCCCAGGCTTTCTCCATCCCTCTTCCTGCGATCGACCCCCCGGCCGTGTCGCAAGCTGGCGGCTCCGCCCTCCTTCGCCGTTCCTTCCCTCGTGGCCTGGATTGACTGCGTCTCTGGTGCGGAACACCTTAGCCTGCGCTGGGTTCCTGGAGCTGCTCACTCAAGCCCTGGTTCGTCGTGTGGAAGACGCTTGGCAGCCTCTCCTTGGGGATTTACTCGTCTCAGCGGAAGTCGCCAACCGAGCCGCCTACCACTCATCCGTTAATGCTATGGCTGCCTCCGCCAACTGTGCCCTGATGCGTCGAGACGCACTTCTGCTTGCCTGCCGAGGGATACCACCTGACCTGCGTGCGCAGCTTCGTCGTGCTCCGCTGGGTGGCCCCCTGCTTTTCGGCGACACCTGGTCATCCGTTCGAGCCTCCAATCCCGACCGCTGGCCTGTGAGTGCTCCTCCTCCCCGCCGCTTCCGTCCTCCCGACAGGCTAGGGGTCGCGCCTCGCGGTCGGTTAGACCCGCTGCTGCGTCAGCCCTGCTTCGGCCCTGAGCAGGCCCCCGCCTTGGCCGTCCTAGACCCTCCAGGGCCTGTGTCCCTGCCTGGCCCCGTCCCGCCCGGCGACCGGGTCGCGGGCGGGCTACCTGACTGCCCCCCAGCCTTGGCCCCACCGACCACTTCGGGGTCTCCGGTCGGTGGGAGGCTAGCCTTTTTCAGCGGAAATTGGCTCACACTCTTTCCCGACGACCCCTGGATTTGCGACACCGTCTCGGCCGACCTCCGGATCGCCTTTCGCAGCCCGCCTCCTTTGCGTCGCTCCCCCCTTTGTACCGAGATCCCCAGCGACCCGTTGAAGGCCTCCGCTCTTCGGGGAGAGGTCTCCTCCCTCCTGAGGAAAGCCGCCACGGAGGTGGTACGCGTCCCCTACTCCCCAGCCTTCTACAGCCGCTTGTTCGTCGTTCCGAAGCCTGGAGGGAGATGGCGACCGGTGATCGATCTCTCGGCCCTGAACAAGTACATTACGGCCCCCTCCTTCCGGATGGAGACTGCACGAGCCCTGAAAGCCGCGGTCCAGCCTCTGGACTTCGCAGTCAGCCTGGACCTTTCAGATGCGTACCTGCATGTCCCGATGCACCAGGCCTCCAGGAAGTTCCTCCGCTTTGCGATCGACGGCGTGGTATACCAGTTTCGCGCGCTCCCGTTCGGTCTCAACCTCAGCCCCTGGGTGTTCACCCGGCTGATGGACGCCGTAGTCGCCAAGGCCCGACAGTCCTCCTCCAGTCCGACGTCGAATTACCTAGACGACCTCCTCCTACGCAACCAGTCAGAGACCTCGCTCGCGTCGGACAGGGATGCGCTGCTTCTGCTTCTGGCACACTTGGGCTTCCTAGTGAACGACGGCAAGTCGGATCTCTCGCTGTCCCGCCGCTTCGTGCACCTGGGCATGGAATTTGCGACCGACCTCAACACGGTGCGCCTCCCAGCCCCCCGGATCCAGAAGATTGCGGACCTAGCCGGTCAGTTAGCACGACAGGACGTGGCCCCCGCCAGAGTCTGGCCCCAGCTTGGGCCTGCTGAACGCCGCAGCGGACCTTATCCCCCTAGGTCGTCTCTACTCCCGGCCGATCCAGCTGCATCTCCTACTCCATTGGCGCCCGTCGTCAGGCGACTTAACGACGTTGGTTCCGGTGCCCCAGATGCTGCTGCCTCATCTTCGTCGGTGGACCGACCACTCGTGGCTAGCGTCGGGAGTTCCCCTGGCCGCCCCTCCACCCCAGACCTCGCTTTGTGTCGACGCCAGCCTCACTGGGTGGGGCGCCCATCTCCTTCCTCGGTTCCTCTCGACTTCGGGGCCCTGGCCCGCGGACTTAGCGCACACTCACATCAATTGGCTGGAGATGCAGGCTGTGTGGCAAGCCCTGCAGTTCTGGGAGGATCGCCTCAGACACCAGGAGCTACTCGTCCTCTCGGACAACACGACTATGGTGGCTTACATCCAGAAACAAGGTGGCACTCGCTCCCGACCTTGTAGGCCCCTCTACCGGATGTTGCGTTGGTGCGAGGACCGGGGTATTACCATTCGAGCCCGACACATCCCCGGACACCTGAATGTCTTAGCCGACTCGCTGTCTCGCCGCGGCCAGCTCCTGCACACGGAATGGACCCTTCGGCAGGACATCTTTCGGATGATCTGTTCCCGGTGGGAGACTCCCCAGGTCGACTTGTTCGCCACGAGGTGGAACCATCAGCTGCCGCTCTTCGTCTCCCCGATTCCCGATCCACTTGCCTGGGCGGTCGATGCACTCTCCATTCCCTGGGACGGCCTGGTGGCTTACGCCTTCCCCCCGACGGTTCTTGTACCCAAAGTCCTTCTCAAGCTGCGGGGCTGCTCGGCGGTCCTGCTGTTAGTTGCGCCGTTCGCCTGGAACCGCTCCTGGACCACCGACCTTCTCAGCCTCGCCACGGACCCGCCCCTGCTGCTTCCCGCCCCACGCACCATGCTCAAGCAACCGCGTCAGCCGCTGTTCCACCCCTGCCCGGAGCGGCTCCTCCTTCACGCCTGGAGGTTGTGCGGCAAGCCCTCGGAGCTAGAGGCTACTCGGGTGCAGCAGTGGAGGCGATCGCTTCGGCCCGCAGACCTTCCACCATCCGAGTCTACGAGGGAAAGTGGCGAGTCCTGTGTTCCTGGTGCTCTGAGCACGGCCTGTCACCCACGGAACTGACTAATCCTCAGCGGGCGGACTTCTTCCTCTGGCTCTTTCGAGACTTAGGCCTGGCCCCCATCGCCGTGAGGGGTTACCTGTCCATGATCGCTGACACTTATCGACACCTTGGACACCCAGACCCGGGCGCCTGCAAAGACTTAGCCGACCTTATGGGTCACTTCGGCATCCAGCGCCCAACACACCGCTCACTCCTTCCCCGCTGGGACCTGCCCTGGGTGCTAACGTGGTTAAATTCTGACAGATTTGAACCCTTACCTTGGCCCGTTTCGCAGATGTGACACGAAGATGTGCTTCCTGCTGGCCCTTGCTACCGCCTCTCGGGTGAGTGAGCTACACGCACTCTCGGCGCGGCCTACCTGCCTACAGTTCCGAGCGGATGGGTCTGTTCAACTCCTCACTGACCCTGCCTTCCTGGCCAAGAACAGGTCTCCTCTGACGGCACCTCAGGTTATCACCTTACGGCCGCTAAGAACCAACCCTCTGTCTCAGGAGACCAGGCAGCAGGATCCCGTGCGCGCCCTTAGAGTTATCTGCGACGATCTAAAGCCTTCCGCAGAGGGCGTTCGCGCCTCGTCCTACCTCTGAGACCCAGCAGGAATGACATAACAGCCCAGACGATCTCGTCCTGGCTCCGCTGGGTTATACGCTCCGCGTATCAAGATATCTCCCCGCAGGGAGCGAAGAGGCTGCACATTCGTTCGCGCACATGAGGTACGAGCCATGGCCACGAGCCTCGCATTTGACCGAAACTGCGCTGTCAAGGACATCGTGGCAGCCGTGGGCTGGCAGACTGAATCTGTATTCGCCCGCTTCTACCTCAGGGACCTGGCAGGCCAAAGAGAGAATCTCGCACTAGTGAGGGACATCGCCGCGGCGCAACACTCCCTCCCGGCGCCACCGGCGCCTATCTATGCACTTCGCTAAAATTGTCGGGAGGTTGCGACTGGGAGGACGGCGCTGTTTACCATTAAGAGTTGCGCGGCACCCTCCTCCTCATCGCAATTCTTCCATAAAGTCATGTCATCGGTAATGTTTTTGAGGAAACAAATTCATTTTTCTCTAAAAGGTATTTTTTCGAAAAATACTTACCGATGACATGACTCGGAGGACCCTCCCTCCTGCCCCGCTTGCCGCTTTCGAGCGAAGTATCAGAAAAAACTGGCCGGTCTCGTGACCGGAGCCGGTAAGGCGGGAAACGGGAGAAACCTCTCGGCCCCTCTAGGGGGGTTCCCCGAGTGCCTCCCGGGTTGTGTGGGCACACAACGGGTAAGTAGGCTAAAATTGAGCTAGAAGTAGACATTTCCATAAAGTCATGTCATCGGTAAGTATTTTTCGAAAAAATACCTTTTAGAGAAAAATGAATATTTCAGTCTAAAGAACATTGTCTGGGGTTGGGCAAGACCAACCACAGATTCCAATTCGGTCGTTCTCTCACTAGTCGCTCTCTCTTCTACTTTCGTCCATCTTGCTCACTCTCCTCTCGTTGTGTTCCCTCTCTCGTTGTGTGTCCACCCCACCCGGGTCTGCCCTGGGGGACTTGGGTGGGGTTAGGTATTTTTTAGTTCCCAGGGTCACCCTGGTCAGCCCCACAGGGTGGGTTTTTTCTCTCTATTCTGGGGCATGTGTTTCTGTCTACCCGAGGTCCATTCACCTGTATTTGCCTTTTTTAAACTCTCCCTACTGTCTGCACTGCCTGTAGCTCTTGATATTGGATGTGTGTTGCTAAATGGTCTTAGCTTTATTTAGGCCCCATGTGTTAGGTTTATTTAATGTGTTTGACCGGCTGGCGACATACATTCAATGTTCTGTTTAGTTGGGGTTTTTTTTTTTCACAAGCAGTGCAGGCACGTCCTGACAAAGCCTTGTTGCTGTCGGGACGTTAAGCAATGTACAATCAATCAATCGTTGTGTGTCCAGTTCTGTCGTTGTGTGTCCCCCAGTATGTATATACCCTTGCCCTTATCAATCATCTTCCCACTTAGGACCCGCCCCTCGTTTAGGGCCGCCCCCACCCGGGTCTGCCCTGGGGGACTTGGGTGGGGTTAGGTATTTTTTAGTTCCCAGGGTCACCCTGGTCAGCCCCACAGGGTGGGTTTTTCTCTCTATTCTGGGGCATGTGTTTCTGTCTACCCTTTGTCCATTCACCTGTATTTGCCTTTTTCAAACTCTCCCTACTGTCTGCACTGCCTGTAGCTCTTGATATTGGATGTGTGTTGCTAAATGGTCTTAGCTTTATTTAGGCCCCATGTGTTAGGTTTATTTAACGTATTGGACTGGCTGGCGACATACATTCAATGTTCTGTTTATTTGTTTTTTCACAAGCAGTGCAGGCACGTCCTGAGAAAGCCTTGTTGCTGTCGGGACGTTAAGCAATGTACAATCAATCAATCAATCGTTTAGGGCCGGTACCGTTACGTGAATTAGAGCGTCTCCACGTGCCGATGGTCCCATTAATTAGATGCCATCCACTTCCCATATAGTAACAGTTCCGGAGGGCCGGTCCGTTATCTTGATTAGAGCTGCCCGGCAAGTCCGGTAGTTACGTACAGACGCTGACCATATGTTATGTGACCGGAAACTACATCCAGATGTGGGATGTGGAGGCACGCGTCAGTAGTGCAACATTCCTCCCTAACTCGAGAAAAATACATCCCGTTCAGGATTATTTTTTTATCTTGTTCAGGAGGGTTTACACTTCGGGACATAATAACAATATAATTCCACATCATTACACAATCAAAATACATTTCAAATCGGTGCGTGATATCTTGTACAACTATAACAATTATTCCATCTAAATACACATAATATAAAATAAAAGAGAAAGAGTTCATTGTCAACACTGCAATTGTTCGTCTCTCATGGGCACCGTTACGCTCACAGTCCCACCATAATTCATCCACCTCTTAGGTCGCCTCATTTCAAGGCCGGGTAGAATTTCACGACTGGCGATGTCGTCTTCAGTTCCACCCTGTCTTCCATCATCAGTGCGGAGGCACTTGCTCCATAGACGTCATTGTCGTCCGCCACAGTTGTAACCACCGATCCCGGGTCCACTGTAGGTCGAGTGACCTCACTATGCCATCGCCTAAGTCTCGATAAAGGGCCAGCTTTTAACACACAAAATATCGGGCTACTCCCGCTCTTGGCTTGACTTTGCGAACGAAGATTCTATAGGGCTTGCCCACGTCATCTGCAGGCATTTTTGTGGCTGTGGAGGCCAATCCGGGACAGGCAGGTTCGACCGCAGTGGCTGCAGGGGAAGGTCTGGTCAGGGTTTTGAGTTACGACAACTCTGTTTTTTCTTCTGAGCCGCTTGTCCTTAAGGTTAGCTCTGCGAGAGTCCTGAAAGGAGACGGCTGCCTTGTGAATGGTGGAGCGCAAGGTGTCACGGTCCGCAGCATGCGAAGACCACTGGCGGTGGTCGATTTGGCAGGCACTAAGTGACTTATTGAGACCGTCTTTGTATCTCTTCTTTGGTGCCCCTCTGTCTCGGTGTCCAGTGGCGAGCTCGCCGAACAGAGTGATCTTGGGTAGGCGATGATCCTCCATCCTGGAGACGTGCCCCGCCCAGCGAAGCTGTGTCCGCAGCAGCAAAGCCTCGATGCTCACAGTTTCCGCCTGTTCAAGGACCTCGAAGTTGGTGACATAGTCACTCCAGTGAATGCTGAGGATGGTACGCAGGCAGCGCTGGTGAAAGCGTTCGAGGAGTCGTAGTTGGCTACGGTAGAGGGCCCAGGACTCGGAACCGTACAGCAGGGTGGTGAGGACGACAGCTCTGTACACACTGATCTTGGTGCCTTTTTTCAGCTGTGGATTGTGCCACACCCGCTTGAATAGTCGCCCGAAAGCACTGTTCGCTTTTGCCAGCCTGTTGTCCAGCTCCTTGTCCAGCTTGGCGTCTGACGTGATGATGCAGCCAAGGTAGGTAAACTGGTAATAATAATAATAATAATAATAATAATAAAGGTAATTTGTATAGCGCCTAATCACCAAGGTGCTCTAGGCGCTTTACAATCACAGTAATGAAACAGTGAAGCAGAATACACAAACAAGCACATACAACAAAAAAATATACATTAATTTACAAGGGCAAAAACTCACACCACACACTCACACACACACACACACACACACACACACACACACACACACACACACACACACACACACACACACACACACACACACACACACACACACACACACACACACGCATGATGAGCCGGCAGACAAAATGGTCTTTACGTATATGCAACAGATATGTGTACAGACTTCAGTTCGGACTCGCTGATGGTAATGTGGGGAGGGCAATGCTCTTCCTTGGATGCCGGCTGATGAAGGACCTCTGTCTTTTTCAGACTGACCTCAAGTCCAAAGAGCTGGGCGGCATCTGCGAAGCAGGACATGGTGCACTGCAAGGCTCTCTCTGTGTGTGCAACGAGGGCAGCGTCATCAGCAAAGAGCAGCTCACGAATCAGTTGGTCTAGGGTTTTCGTGTGGGCCTGCAGTCGTCTGAGGTTCAACAGGCTGCCATCGAGACGATACCTGATGTACACTGCGTCGTCATCGTCGAGGTCCACTGTGGCCTGCTTCAACATCATGCTGAAGAAGATGGTGAAGAGGGTCGGTGCCAGCACGCAGCCTTGCTTCACGCCGTTGCGAATGGGGAATGGTTCTGAGAGGTCACTGTTTAGTCTGACCTGGCCTTGCTGGTCCTCGTGGAGCTGGACGATCATGTTGAGACACTTTGGGGGACAGCCTAGTCGCTCTAGGATCTGCCACATACCTTGCCTTCTCACAGTGTCAAACGCTTTTGTTAGGTCGACTAACGTTACGTACAGCCCTTTGTTCTGCTCTCGGCACTTCTCCTGAAGCTGTCTCAGCACAAAGACCATGTCGGTGGTACTCCTGTTGGCTCTGAAACCACACTGGCCCTCTGGGAGTTGGTCTTCAGCGATGGCAGGTACCAGCCGATTCAGGAGCAACCTTGCGAGAATTTTCCCGGCAATGGACAGCAGGGTAATTCCACGATAATTAGAGCAGGCAGACTTCTCTCCTTTGTTCTTGTACAGAGAGATGATGACTGCATCATGGAGATCCTTTGGTAGTGTTCCTTTTTCCCAGCAGCAGAGAAAAAGGTCATGGAGCTTGTTGTGCAGTGCTGGGCCTCCATGTTTCCAGATCTCTGGCGGGATTCCGTCAGTGCCTGCTGCTTTGCCACTCTTGATCTGGTGGATGGCTGTGAGGGTCTCTTCGGCGGTAGAGTCTGTAGACGTTTCTTTTAAAGACATGTGCGACATTTCAGCCTGAGATTTTTAATCTATATTTACATCTTGTCTTAAGACCTTGCTTTTAGTCTGGCTGACCAGATTTTTACCCATCCTGCCGTGAGATGGCCTTAGTCACCTGCTCGGCGTTAAACCCAAATAACCTAACCTAACCTCTTCGGCGGTGGGCGGTTCGTCCATTTCAACCTTTAGTGGAAGGTGTGGGATTTGGAGGATGACTGTTTCTTGAACAGTGCGATCAGCGCCGAAGAGGTCCTGAAAGTATTCCGACCAGCGGTTCAAGATGGAGGTATTATCTGTGAGGAGTGCCTGTCCATCAGCGCTTCGCAGAGGACTTTGTACCAGGTGCCTAGGGCCATACACAGCTTTCAGTGCTTCGTAGAAGCCCCTGTAGTCACCTTTGTCAGCGCAGAGCTGGGTCCTCTGTGCGAGTCTGGACCACCACTCGTTCTGGAGCTCTCTAAGCTTGAGCTGGAGACTGCTGCAGATGAGGCGGAAGGCAGACTTCTTCACAGGGCAGGAAGGCTGGGCTAGGTGGGCCTGGTGGGCGGCTCTTTTTTTTTTTTGCTAGAAGTTCCTGGATCTCTACGTCGTTTTCGTCAAACCAGTCTTTGTTCCTCTTTCTAGCAAAGCCCAAGACTCCCACAGAGGATTTTACAATAGCAGTTTTCGGTTGTTCCCAGAGTGTTTCAGGGGAGGAGACTGCTGGATCAACTGTGTCTTTGAGCATGCGCTGTAAATCGGCCTGAAGGGCAGCTTTCTTGTCGTCACGCTGAAGGCTGGCAACATCAAGCTTTTTCTGGGGTGGGGGGGGGGGGGGGGGGGCCTTTCTTGGGTTTCAGCTTGAGGCGGAGCCTGAGTTTGCAGTGAACAAGGCGGTGGTCAGTGTGGCACTCTGCGCTGGGCATCACTCTGGTGAGGAGGACGTCACTGCGGTCCCTCTGACGCACTAGGACATAGTCGATAAGGTGCCAGTGCTTGGAGCGAGGATGCATCCAGGTGGTCTTTCGACTGTCCTTTTGCTGGAAAGTAGTGTTGGTGATGACAAGTTGCTGCTTTGCACAGAGCTCCAACAGTAGGCGACCATTGTCATTGCAGTTCCCAACGCCATGCTTGCCGAAGACTCCTTTCCAGGCTTCAGAGTCCTGGTCCACTCTGGCGTTGAAGTCGCCAAGGATGATGACTTTGTCGTCTGCAGGGATGCTCTGCAGGAGGCTGCGCAGGTCAGAGTAGAACTTGTCTTTTTCTGCAGGCTCTGCCAGGAGGGTTGGGAGTACACACTGAGAAGGGTGACGTATTGCTGGTGTCTCAGTGGGAGGCGCATGGACATGATGCGGTCGGAGTGACCCGTTGGTAGGTTTTCCAACTTAGTCGCAATGGGGGTCTTCACCATGAAGCCCATGCCTGATAGCCGTCTTTCTGATGCAGGCCTGCCTGACCAGTAGAGGGTGTAGCCAGCGCCAAGTTCTTGGAGGCTGCCTTCCTCCGGGAGGCGTACTTCGCTGAGCGCGGCGATGTTGATGTTTAACCTCCGCAATTCATGGGCAATGAGGGCGGAGCGACGTTCAGGGCGTCCGCTGTCTGCTGTGTCGAGCATGGTTCGGATGTTCCAGCATGCTACGTTGAGTCCGGTCGTGGTCGTCATGAGAGTGGATCCATTGTTTGTTCTTGTTTTCTGACCGCATGAGAAGATGCCCGTTGACCGCAACTAGCCAACTGGGCTTACGAGGGGATGAGCTTTGGTTAGGCCACCTTTTCTAGGCCCCTCTCCGTGTGGAGCAAGCAGTGCTGTCCCTAGAGAAGGCTGCTTGGTCGTTCAGGGTGTGCCGAGTGACGTTGTCATCCCCAGGTCAACATCATGCGACCAATATCCTGAACCGCCTGCATGCAGGTTTGAGACTGCGGCTTCCAGTGACATCTTTCACCTGCCGTTTTGCCCCTTGCCCATCGCTACAGGACTTGGAAAGTTCAGTGTCATAGTCCGTGGGCGTTTCCTAAAGCCTGCGCGGTGGAGCTTTTTGGTGGAGTGCAGTGTGCGCAGTACTGGCCCCACCCAAACCCTTGGTTCGTTTGCCATGGCCTAGCAAGCTGGGACGGTGGCATCGAGGTCCTCGGGTCGTAGGTTTTATATCAGACTGTCCTTGTCCTAGTCTCTGGCTCAAAAGCCTTCCCCGGAGACACGGGGGCTTTGATGTCAGGGGTTTCCTCCCTTAGCCTTTCCGCAGCCAAGCGGCCAGGCCTGCAAGGCAGCAGGGGACTCGTGGGGGCCGGGGTCGTCTATGTCCCGTGCAGATGTGAACATCTGCCCACTGCCCAGACGGTGACACTTGCCAGAGGAGAAAAATCCAACGCCGGATCCCGGTATCGAACCTCGCACCTTAGGCATTGGAGGCAGACGCCTTAACCACTGCGCCACTCCCGCTATTTCGCCTACAAATTGACATGATTACTGCCATTAATAATAAATTATAAACGCTATCTGCTAAACCCAAAATTATGAGACAGAGGACGAATCTCGTCTTGCACGTCTGCAAAATGTAATTTACACCCGTAGTCATATCTAAGTATTCATACACCCAAAACTGCATTACCTGCACGATATCCTGATTGATCCTCTCTCAATACCACTTGAGAGTTGCATTTTAAATGAAGCCTAAAGTAGATCTATAGCCTTTAATAACCGCCTCACCCCTTTACTCCTAGACTTAGGCAGGATTGCGTCCACATGCATTATCCTATCATCATCAGCGTTATCTGATGTGCCTTCGCCCGAGCTAACATCAGCCGATTCTGCTTCGACTGTTTGTCTCCTCTTCTGGCGTCTAACCCTTTTTGCTAACTCCATGAGAGGTATGTCGTCTTCTGAAGACGAGTTCTCCCGTTCTCTACGCTGTCTTTTGACCCAACTTTCTCTTGAAGGTAAGTCGTCTACATCTTCACTGTCACTGGAAGAGCTGTCTTCCGGTGCGATCGCATAATTAGTCTTCCTGAGGGGCCTAATTGTTTCCGCTGAGGGTTTAGGCCACTCATCTAATTTAGCGAGTCTTATGGCTCTGCATGCACTTTAACTACTTCACCAGTCAATTGGTTCCTAATCCTGTACGTTACTGGGGTTGTTTGCTCGACCACTCTATAGTAAGGTTTCCATTTGCTGTCTAGCTTGTTTTTCCTTTGATTATTTTTATAGTACACTGTGTCCCCGACTTTGATTTCATCACTTTTGACCTGTCGGTTTGCATATTTTGCCCCCCGCTTCTGTGATTTCCTTATCCGTTGATGCACCTGGGTGAACAATTTGTGCTGTTGTTCTAAGGCTACCTTATGAAGGTCCTCTCCGACATATTTCCGTCTAGGCTTCAGTATGTTATCTAATGGTAACACTGGATCTCTGTTATACAGTAGAAAGAATGGAGAGCACTGAGTCGTTTCTGAAACGCTAACCCTGTATGCCAACAACGCATGGTTTATGTGCAAATCCCACGTTTGGATATCTTCCTGTATTTTCTTCGACATGATATCATTCATGGTACGATGAAGTCTTTCTACCTTGGCGTTAGACTGTGGATGATAATAGCTCGTCAAGACATGATCTATGTTTAGTTGACTGAGAACCTCCCTCATGATCCGATTGACGTTTTCTGTGCCATTATCGGTAACCACCTGCAAAGGACAGCCGTGTCGAGGAATTATCTCATCCGGCATCAAGATTTGAGCAACAGTTTCTGCCGACTTATCTGGTGCTGGAAAGCACTCTGGATATCCACTGTAATGGCAAACAAACCCTAAAATGTACTTGTTCCCGGACAGACTAGTAGGGAATGGACCCTGTATGTCTACACTAACCTTCGCAAAAGGATATGGAGGAACGTCCATTTCCTGCACTGGGGCTTTCTGTTTCTGCAAAACCCTTTGCTGACAGGTAATGCAACCGCCTATGTACTCGTTCAACCCCCTGTACATGTTTGGCCAAAAATACTTCTGTTTGATGGTGTCGTAAGTCTTGTCAAGGCCCATGTGCCGATTTCCGTCATGATACTGGTTTACGACATGCTCCACCAAATGGGATGGCACCACTAATCTGGCTACTGGATCATCGTCAATATTCGACAAGAAATACAAGACATCTTCTATGAACAAATACCTCCTTTTTACACTGGCCGGTGCTTCCTCGTTCAGTAGCTGATTTTTCAACTTAACAATATCTGGATCCTTGTGTTGCTCCCTGATCGTATTGAACCATGTCACCTCTACCTTTTCTAAAGTTTCTCTAGGATCATCCGTCTGACAACTTGCAAACTGCTTTGGTCTAAACTGACTAGAATTAATCACCCCTATCTGGAACCCCCCACCCGGGTCTGCCCTGGGGGACTTGGGTGGGGTTAGGTACTTTTTAGTTCTCAGGGTCACCCTGGTCAGCCCCACAGGGTGAGTTTTTCCTCTCTATTCTGGGGCATGTGTTTCTGTCTACCCGAGGTCCATTCACCTGTATTTGCCTTTTTAAAACTCTCCCTACTGTCTGCACTGCCTGTAGCTCTTGATATTGGATGTGTGTTGCTAAATGGTCTTAGCTTTATTTAGGCCCATGTGTTAGGTTTATTTAATGTATTTGACCGGCTGGTGACATACATTCAATGTTCTGTTTAGTTTTTTTTTTTTCACAAGCAGTGCAGGCAGGTCCTGAGAAAGCCTTGTTGCTGTCGGGACGTTAAGCAATGTACAATCAATAAACCTATCTGGAACGCATTGTCACTCACTTCTGTAACTATTTCTTCCGTCTCTTCTGATACTAACTCCTTTCCGTCTGTTTGCGGCACTCTAGACAACAAATCAGCCAACACATTCTGTGGCCCTGGAATGTACTCTATAGTGCAGTTGTACCCTGCGATCCCTAGCGCCCACATCTGAATCTTCTTATTCTGCATAGGTGACTCTAAGAGACACTTTAATGGTTTGTGATCTGTGCGAACAACGAATTGCGCATTGTCCAAGTAGTGGTCTAACTTCTGTAATGCATAATGGATTGCAAATGCTTCCTTCTCTATGGTAGACCACTTCTTCTGGCTCTGGCTCAACCTATGAGACAGAAAGTAAATAGGCTTTTCTGTCTTGAGTCCTGTGCTGTCCTCACTTTCTTGCGTCAGACACGCCCCGATACATGCGTCACTAGCATCCGTGTACAATACACATGGACGTGTCGTGTCCGGATATACCAACAGGAACTACTGACAAACTTTGTTTGAGAAAATCAAACGCCTGTTGACACTGATCAGACCATTTGAATATGGCAAATTTCCTTGTCAAGTTGATGATGGGTTCGGCTATCTCAGAAAAGTTGGGTATGTGTAACGAGCGCCTTTGGGGCAGGTTTCGGTCGGACGATGGTGTGACGTCATTAGCAGTTGGACCGAATGTTCACGTGCGAATAATGTAGAGATAAGCATTGTTCACGAGCGGTAATGTACAGATAAGCAATGTTCACGTGCGGTAATGTAGCGGTGAGCGATGTTCATGTGTCACGTGTGGGAGTGACAGTGTGGTATCGGGAATAATTGCCAGTTAGAGATGCTATACCAGTCGAACCGAGCGGTCGTTTTCGCTAGGGCTCTGAGGAAGAATTCTGGCTAGAGAATTCGATAGCTGTATATTGAATACAGGTATTTATTCTTTTATTACCGGTATTTATAATGACCTATAACGCTATTCAGATGAAAAAGGAAAGTATTGTTTTAGGAATTATTATTAGAATGCACTAGAAGAGCCATGTTGAAGGAAATGCGATGGCTCGTGTCAATACTTGTTTGGTCGTGTAACTATTATATGTGATACAGTTTAAAATTATGTCATGTTGTATTCATTCATATGTGAAGATGTGGGACTGAAATAGGAAAAGAATTCAGTATATATTTAGGTATACCTAATGATGAAATGTGCAGTAATATGTTACGAATTGAAGGTGAGCTGTGATTGTAATATTTGGCTCATAATTCATTGTGTGTAGGTACGCAAAATGTGTGTACAGTGTTAAAGTGGCTATAGGAATTGTCATAAGAATTATGACAATAGTGACTGTAGTATGGTGGCATAAAGAAGACATTTTTCAGAGGAAATGATCTAGAGCGCTCTGAAGTATAATAATGTGTCGAAGACACATTCAGACCTTTTGGGTATAAGAGCGAACATTTATGAGTGTATAAATGTTGTGTACAGCGGGGCCGGTACGGAGCGGAAACCCCTGGTGTAGGGCCGATGAAGCTGTCCTGAGAGCATCACGTACGTGACCGAATGCGGACATCAAGCTTTCATCTCTCCTTCGTCCTACCATCACTGGTGCTACGAGCAGCAACGGTAGCGAAGTAAGCCACAGATTCGAGCTACAGGACCACATGCAGTGTTCCGTCAGTGTAGCTATTGTCGCCTAGCGCCGTTGATAATTTCACGCCTAGGAATGTTCTAAATCTGTGAGTAGTCATTGACTAGTAATATTCATTTTGGGAATCTCCGTCAAGTCGTCGATGTGACATCATTGACTGTGTCGCCACTAGTATAAAGAGGAGTCGAGTGACGTCTCTCGAGAGAGACAACGACCTCTACGGTAGCGAGTGAATGTGTGAGCGCCGAAGTTGTGAATAACCTATATGCCACTTGTTAGTTATTTGTGTGGATTGGTTTATATGATGTGAATTGTGTGGTTTAATGTATGTTATGAGTGTATGAACAATAGTTAAACAGAGGGCAAAGAGAGATAACTGTGTGGCCTTTGTCCTTGTTTGTAAGCGCGTGTGTGGTGGATGAAAAAGTCTAGTAAACAGAGATAGAACACCCACCTTTATACAGATTGGCAGAAAGCCCATGCACACACTCATTCCATAAACGTTTATATATGTAACAATTTAATTCAGTACAACACGAAAAAACACCGTCGTTACAGTATGAACCTGCGATCTTGGCTTGACTTCGCGAACGAAGATTTTATAGGAGTTGCCCACGACGTCTGCAGGCTTGTTCGTGGCTGCGGAGGCCAATCCGAGACAGGCAGGTTCGACCGCAGTGGCTGCAGGGGAAGGTATGGCCGGGGTTCTGAGCTGCGGCATCTCTGTTTTTTCTCCTGAGCCGCTTGTCCTTAAAGCTGAGAAACAGTCAAAAAACTCCGCCCCGCACGTGTTTTAAAAAAACTTTGCAGGACCCAGCGAGGGCCCTGTCGTGAACGTTCGGCTAACTTCGGCAAACCGATTTGGAACTCAGTTGACTCAGTTTTCAACTGCGTTTGTCGTGCTGGCAAAACTCCCGTGAAAAAGACAGGCCACTTCCTGTATGCAGCGCGGAGTGGGCACCGCGATCACTGATCTAAACCAGCGATATGTCTACTGACAGCAACAGTAGCAGACGACACTCGACCACCCGACGGACAGAGCAGGCCATTTGTGTCTTGCCTGGACGCACACTGGATATGGACCAGGCCGAGCTATCCGTAAGTTACACAGCACAGCCTGAAGCTTTGATTCGATATCGGAAGGGTGAGGAAGGAGGGGTTATTTGTCGTTTTGTGTTTGTTGTTATAACTTTTCATCTGGAGTGGCCTACAGCAAAAATAATTCTCCATACGAAGGGCAGCTACTAAAAATCAGCTTGACCCATGGCGACCTTGTATCTTTTGGCATCTATGTAAACAGTCGATTCTCTCTCTCTCTCTCTCTCTCTCTCTCTCTCTCTCTCTCTCTCTCTCTCTCTCTCTCTCTCTCTCTCATCCAATTTACTGTGTTGGTTGTACATCACAATGCTTCTTTATTTATTTATAGTAGCCTATATTGGACTGGAGGTACGTGTTGAAAAAATTCGTTCACAACTACAAAATGTCAGGAGTCATACTTACAGCATGTACAGCCGTACATTCTGCCATCATAGTCCCCAACGCGTAAAATCCGTGGCTGTTGGTCAGTTTCAAAGTGTCACAGAATCGTCT
The DNA here is from genome assembly GCA_036245525.1 of Semisulcospira habei. Lineage (NCBI taxonomy): Eukaryota > Metazoa > Mollusca > Gastropoda > Semisulcospiridae > Semisulcospira > Semisulcospira habei. Next base: position 232,515,029 of record BTPG01000004.1, read on the forward strand.
GCTGTTGTCCGATCTGCTAATCGCGATGATTTCCGTGCAACAGGAAGTGATCTGTCGTTTTCCGAGAGTTTTGCAAGCTCGGGATACACAGTTGCCAACTCCGTCAACTGTGTTACGAACCGATTTGACCCACTTAGGGGCAGGGCCCAAGCTGGGTCCTGTAGAGTCTTTTTAAAACACGCGCTGGGCGGGTTTTTCTCATTGCACCTCAGCTTTAAGGCTAGCTCTGTGAGAGTCCTCAAAGGAGACAGCTGCCTTGTAAATGGTGGAGCGCCAGGTGTCACGGTCCGCAGCAAGCGAAGACCACTGGTGGTGGTCGATTTGGCAGGCACTAAGTGACTTCTTGAGACAGTCTTTGTATCTCTTCTTTGGTGCCCCTCTGTCACGGTGTCCAGTAGCAAGCTCGCCGAACAGGGTGATCTTTGGTAGGCGATTATCCTCCATCCTGGAGACATGCCCCGCCCAGCGGAGCTGTGTCCGCAGCAGCAAAGCCTCGATGCACACAGTTTCAGCCTGTTCAAGGACCTCGACGTTGGTGACATAGTCACTCCAGTGAATGCCCAGGATGGTACGCAGGCAGCGCTGGTGGAAGCGTTCGAGGAGTCGTAGTTGGCTGCGGTAGAGGGCCCAGGACTCGGAACCATACAGCAGGGTGGTGAGGACCACAGCTCTGTACACGCTGATCTTGGTGCCTGTTTTCAGCTGTTGATTGTGCCACACCCGCTTGAAAAGTCGCCCGAAAGCGCTGTTCGCTTTTGCCAGCCTGCTGTCGAGCTCCTTGTCCAGCTTGGCGTCCGACGTGATAATGCAGCCAAGGTAAGTAAACTGGTGCGCTGACTTTAGTTCAGACTCGCCAATGGTGATGTGAGGAGGGCGATACACTGTCTTGGGTGCCGGCTGATGGAGGACCTCTGTCTTTTTCAGACTGACCTCGAGTCCAAAGAGCTGGGCAGCATCTGCGAAGCAAGACGTGATGCGCTGCAGGGCTCTCTCTGTGTGTGCAACGAGGGCAGCATCATCAGCAAAAAGCAGCTCACGAATCAGTTGGTCTAGGGTTTTCGTGTGGGCCTGCAGTCGTCTGAGGTTGAACAGGCTGCCATCGAGACGATACCTGATGTACACTGCATCGTCATCATCAAGGTCCACTGTGGCCTGCTTCAACATCATGCTAAAAAAGATGGTGAAGAGGGTCGGTGCCAGCACGCAGCCCTGCTTTACGCCTTTGAGAATAGGGAATGGTTCTGAGAGGTCATTGTTGAGTCTGACCTGGCCTTGCTGGTCCTCGTGTAGCTGGACAATCATGTTGAGGAACTTTGGGGGACAGCCAAGTCGCTCCAGGATCTGCCACATGCCTTGCCTGCTCACAGTGTCGAACGCTTTTGTTAGGTCGACAAATGTTACGTACAGCCCATTGTTCTGCTCGCGGCACTTCTCCTGTAGCTGTCTCAGCACAAAGACCATATCGGTGGTGCTCCTGTTTGCTCTGAAGCCACACTGGCCCTCTGGGAGTTGGTCTTCAGCGATGGCAGGTACCAGCCGATTCAGGAGCAGCCTTGCAAGGATTTTCCCAGCAATGGACAGCAGGGTAATTCCCCGATAGTTGGAACAGTCAGACTTCTCGCCTTTGTTCTTGTACAGGGTGATAACGACTGCATCACGGAGATCTTTTGGTAGTGTTCCTTCCTCCCAGCAGCAGAGAAAGAGGTCATGGAGCTTGTTGTGCAGTGCTGTGCCTCCATGTTTCCAGATATCTGGCGGTATTCCATCAATGCCTGCTGCTTTGACACTCTTGAGTTGGTGGATGGCTGTGAGGGTCTCTTCATCGGTGGGCGGTTCGTCCAATTCAACCTTTACTGGGAGGTGTGGGATTTGTAGGACGACTGCTTCTTGAACAGTGCGCTCAGCGCTGAAGAGGCTCTGAAAGTATTCCGACCAGCGGTTCAAGATGGAGGTATTATCTGTGAGGAGTGCCTGGCCATTCGCGCTTCGCAGGGGACTTTGTACCAGGTGCCTGGGGCCATACACTGCTTTCAGTGCTTCGTAGAAGCCCCTGTAGTCACCATTGTCAGCACAAAGCTGGGTCCTCTGTGCAAGTCTGGTCCACCACTCATTCTGGAGATTTCTGAGCTTGCGCTGGAGACTGCTGCAGACGAGGCGGAAGGCAGACTTCTTCACAGGGCAGGAAGGCTGAGCTAGGTGGGCCTGATGGGCGGCTCTTTTTTTTGCTAGGTGTTCCTGGATCTCTACATCGTTTTCGTCAAACCAGTCTTTGTTCTTCTTTCTGGCGAAACCCAAGACTTCTGCAGAGGATTTTGTAATAGCAGTTTTCAGTTGTTCCCAAAGTGTTTCAGGGGAGGAGTCTACTGGGTCCGCTGTGTCTTTGAGCCTGCGCTGTAAATCTGTCTGAAAGGCGGCTTTCACATCGTCACGCTGAAGGCTGGCAACATCAAGCTTTTTCTTGGGGGGCCCCCATTTCTTGGGTTTTGGCCTGAAGTGGAGGCTGAGTTTGCAGCGGACAAGGCGGTGGTCAGTGTGGCACTCTGCGCTGGGCATCACTCTGGTGAGGAGGACGTCACTGCGGTCCCTCTGACGCACTAGGACATAGTCGATAAGGTGCCAGTGTTTGGAGCGAGGATGCATCCAGGTGGTCTTTCGACTGTCCTTTTGCTGAAAAGTAGTGTTGGTGATGACCAGTTGCTGCTCCGCACAGAACTCCAACAGTAGGCGGCCATTGTCATTGCAGTTCCCCACGCCATGCTTGCCGAGGACTCCTTTCCAGGCTTCAGAGTCCTGGCCCACTCTGGCGTTGAAGTCGCCAAGGATGATGACTTTGTCGTCTGCAGGGGTACACTGTAGGAGGCTGCGCAGGTCAGTGTAAAATTTGTCCTTTTCAGCAGGCTCTGCCAGGAGGGTTGAAGAGTACACACTGAGAAGGGTGACGTATTGCTGGTGTCTCAGTGGGAGGCGCGTGGACATGATGCGGTCTGAGTGGCCCGTTGGTAGGTTTTCCAGCTTAGTCGCAATGGATGTCTTGACCATGAAACCCACGCCTGAGAGCCGTCTTTCTGATGCAGGCCTGCCTGACCAGTAGAGGGTGTACCCAGCACCAAGTTCTTGGAGGCTGCCTTCGTCCGGAAGGCGTACTTCGCTGAGCGCGGCGATGTCGATGTTTAACCTCCGCAATTCATGGGCAATGAGGGCGGAGCGACGTTCAGGGCGTCCGCTGTCTGCTTTGTCGAGCATGGTTCGGACGTTCCAGCATGCTACGTTGAGTCCGGTCGTGGTCGTCATGAGAGTGGATCCGTTATTCTTTCTTGTTTTTTGACCGCAGGAGAAGATGCCCGTTGACCGCGGCTAGCCAACTGGGGTTGCGAGGGGACGAGCTTTGGTTAGGCCACCTTTTCTAGGCCCCTCTCCGTGTGGAGCAAGCAGTGCTGTCCCTAGAGAAGGCTGCTTGGTCGATCAGGGTGTGCCGAGTGATGTTGTCATCCCCAGGTCAACATCAGGCGACCAATATCCTGAACCGCCTGCATGCAGGTTTGAGACTGCGGCTTCCAGTGACATCTTTCACCTGCCGTTTCGCCCCTCGCCTGTCGCTACAGGACTTGGAATGGTCAGTGTCATGGTCCGTGTACGTTTCCTAAAGCCTGCGCGGTGGAGCTTTTTGGTGGAGTGCAGTGTGCGCAGTACTGGCCCCACCCTTTAAACCCTTGGTTCATCTGCCATGGCCTAGCAAGCTGGGACGATGGCATCGAGGTCCTCGGGTCGTAGGTTTTATATCGGACTGTCCTTGTCCTAGTCTCTGGCTCAAAAGCCTTCCCCGGAGACACGGGGGCTTTGATGTCAGGGGTTTCCTCCCTTGGCCTTTCCGCAGCCAAGCGGCCAGGCCTGCAAGGCAGCAGGCGACTCGTGGAGGGCGGGGTCGTCTATGTCCCGTGCAGATGTGAACATCTGCCCACTGCCCAATATTATATATATATTTCCATATTATACTTACTTACTTACGCCTGTCACCCCTACCCGGGTATAGGCCGTCGACGAGAGACCTCCAGCAACTCCTGTCCTGTGCTTCTCCTTCGATTCTACTCCAGGTGGTTCCCAGTCTCTTGATGTCTGCTTGGAGGTCTCGACGCCAGGAGTTTCTCGGCCTACCTCTTTTCCTCTTTCCCTGGGGGTTCCATGACAATGCCTGCCTAGTGATACTGGATTTCCATATTATAGTATGATAGATATTCATCCCCCGGGGGTCCCCGCCCGCCACCGAGCCCAACAAGGGAAAGTGCAATTGTCGGCGGGTCTCCAGCCGACGCACAATGGAGACTGCCCGAAAGATATACTTGAAAGAGATTGAACCGTTTGAGCCACCGCCTTCTATCACACTGTTGAATGCAGGGGAATACTGGCGTAGAGCACCTAATCAGCATCAGAGGCTATAGCATGGTGCTCCGTATAACAACCCGCATGTCAACAGGGGGATAGGGCTCGACGTGACAAGAGCCGATCGACTAGGCTGGTACGACTAGCCTCCCGTTTAGGCAGAAGTCAAGGCCAAAGTGGAGTGTTTCAGCCACCAGGATCCTCTTCTCTCCCGACACGGGTCTCCAAGCACGGCCAACACTTGGGATCCAAAGGACCAAAAGCTCATGAGTATTTTTAAGGACCAATCCAACATGGTAAGACCTGGGTTAGCACAGCTCCTTAAAAACTGGACCAGTGAAAAAGACTGAACAACATATCTGCTGATATCAAGTCCTAATCCTGGACAAAGATGGCACCCGTCTGCTAGCCCACTCAGTCGGGGACTGAGGGGACTACCCACCCACGCCACGGAACCTGCGATAGTATGACATCATTCCAATGACACTGCGACACTCCATTATACATGTTGGATTCGGCAATGTCCGAATTGCTGACACCTTTTCTGGGTCAGGTTTGACTCCTTCCTTCCCAATCACAAACCCTAAGTACTGTGTTTCCTCGGCGAAGAACTGGCATTTCTTCAGTTTCAACTTGAGTTTATGTTGTCTGAGTCTACCGAACACATCGTTGATATGCTGATAATGCTGTTCCTTTGTTTCGGAAAAAATGAGAATATCATCCCTATATGCCGAACAAAATGTCTCAAACCCCCTCAACATTGTATTCATCAACAGCGTGAACACACTAGGTCCCTGGCAAAGTCCAAACGGCATGACTGCGAACTCAAAAAGTCCCTTGTGACAAGCGAAAGCCGTTTTCTCACTACTCTCTTGATCCGCCATCTCTACCTGCCAGTATCCCGATTTCATATCTAACCTTGTGAAATATTTTCCCTTCCCCAGCAAGGACAAAATCGTCTATGAGCGGTAGTGGATACGACGACTTCTTAGTAATCTCGTTTAGCTTTCGAAAGTCGACGCACAACGTCTTTGAACCATCTTTTTTGGTTACTACTACTAAGCTGAAAGACCATGGCGAAATTGACCTGCTGATGATCCCTGCCTCTAACATCTCATCTACTGCTTTGTCTACTATCTCTCTATCCTGCAAAGGAACGCGGTAAGGTTTCACCCTTATTGGAGCGTGGTCTCCAGTGTCTATGCTCATTTTGACAGTGTTGGTGCGCCCTAAGTCCAGATCGCTACTCGCGAACAAATCGGAATGCTCCGATACCAGTTTAGTGACTGTGGACCTGATTGCGTCAGGCGCATCGATTTCTGTCAGATCAATGGAAGCGACTTTTCGTTCTTCCGTTCTGTTAGACACTGACTCTACCTGACTTACGCTGTTTGCCCTGCCTACCACACATCCCCTTTTTAGCCTGAAAGTTTTGTTGGTGGGATTCACAACTAACAAAGGAAATGTCCTACCTTTGTTTCTCACTACCCCGCTCATCACAGATAGTCCTGGCTCTTCTGCAACAAACCCCCTATCTGTCGCAGAGACTTCTAAACATTCTTCTTTACTGAAGTACTGTGTACTCTTTATTCTAACCTGACAAATCTCCGCTGTATGTGGTTTATTGTCTTGTGTACTGACTAACGAAGATATGCGCATGTCTTGTTCGTAAGGTACATACACATTCCCGACCCTAACCTTTCTCAAATCAAAATAGATGCGTGCTCCGTTCTTATCGAGCAAATCGTTTCCCAAAATGAAATTTCTATTCATCTCTTTCACTACATAAAAACGATGTTTGAACGACTGCTTTTCAATTTTGAAGTCCAGTTCTATACTGCCCACACCTCCTAGCGCTTCCCCACTGACTGATAGCGATACACTTCTTTTCTCTAACCTTGGCTTGTTCTGCAATTTTTTTCATACGACTTCTTGCTAATCAACGATACTTCTGCCCCCGTATCTATGAGACTTCTAAACTTTTGACTTCCTACCTTAAAGACTATGCATTTTGGACTCCCCGCTAAGTTGATGCTAAAGGATCTACTGTTTCCCCCGTTCTGCTCACCGGCTTCTCGTGGTGCAGAACGTTCTAGTTTTCCTGTCGCTCCTGTCCTATCCTAGCCCTACATTCTCTTTGTCGGTGGCCGTAACCCCCGCATCGCCAACACTGCACGTGTTGATGCCTTTGCTGTGACAAAGACGACTCTTGCTGACCGACTGCGTTTATCCGCCTAGCCTTGCGATCGCGTGCCTTGTGGCGTGGTGAACTGCATCGAAAACACGCCCTATCTCTAGAGTGATCCACTTCCTTTGCAGACTGTTGCTGATCTCCATTGAAGGTGGGGATCAGCTGTGAAATGAGTTGCACATTAACTAAGGATGACAACCTCTCTATCTGACTACCTAATGCGGCCAACACCGGTTCAAGTGGGTGTGGTCCTCCTACATATTCTTCTGCCATTTTCACTACAAATACAAAATATTGCTGGCCCTTACTAAAAACTGTAGCAATGACACAAAAAGGTCACTCACCTGTTTGTCCAGCGTTGGTGACGGTGGTTGTGGCCCGAGGTCGTTTCGTCTGTGGCCGGCTCCTTCTCAGTCTCGTTTCACCCTCGTTTCACGATCTTCTGTCTGCCTCTCGTTCGGTGTCTTCAGTTCTCGGCGTCGTCGTACTTTTGACGCAGCGTCGTTCTGCCATCCTCTGCGATAGTTCTGTCTTCCATCTCGTTTTGGAATCTGCGATTGTTCTGTCTTTCATCTCGTTCTGACATCCTGCGATGGTTCTGCTAAACCCGTTCTGACATCCTGGTCACGCGGCACCAAAATTGGTTGTTACGTGTTGCACTATGGACACGTAAAACAACTGAAGTCGAGTGATGGTTTTCTCTCGTGTTTATTTCAGTCTAAAGAACATTGTCTGTGGTTGGGCAAGACCAACCACAGATTCCAATTCGGTCGTTCTCTCACTAGTCGCTCTCTCTTCTACTTTCGTCCATCTCTCTCACTCTCCTCTCACTCTCCTCTCGTTGTGTTCCATCTCTCGTTGTGTGTCCCCCAGTATGTATATACCCTTGCCCTTATCAATCATCTTCCCACTTAGGACCCTCCTCTCGTTTAGGGCCGGTGCCGTTACGTGAATTAGAGCGTCTCCACGTGCCGATGGTCCCGTTAATTGGATGCCATCCACTTCCCATATAATAACAGTTCCGAAGGGCCGGTCCGTTATCTTGATTAGAGCTGCCCGGCACGTCCGGTAGTTACATACAGACGCTGACCATATGTTATGTGACCGGAAACTACATCCAGATGCCGGATGTGGAGGCACGCGTCAGTAGGGCAACAACCTAAGACCATTTAGCAACAGCATCCAATATCAAGAGCTACAGTCAGCGCAGGCAGTAAGGAGAGTTTAAAAAATACAGGTGAATGGACCAAGCGTAGACAGAAACGCATGCCACAGAATAGAGGGGAAACCCACCCTGTGGGGCTGACCAGGGTGACCCTGAGAACTAAAAAGTAGTTAACCCCACCCAAGTCCCCAGGGCAGACCCGGGTAGGAGTGTGATATAGTCGGTGTCCCAGGTTGCTACACTGGTAAATGAGACCTATACTTTTCCAGTTAAATGGTTTCTACTAAACTGCTTATTGTGGTTCTGTCTATTGGTGATTGTCTTGATTATAAGGAATATGACAATTGACATGCTGTTAGCAGGTTTCAAATTTCAATTACGCCTTTGTTTCCTCCCTCAAACTCCCACCCGGGTTTGCCCTGGGAAACATGCATGGGATTAACTACTTTTTAGTTCCCAGGGTCACCCTGGTCAGCTCCACAGGGTGGGTCTCCCACCTGGATCTGCCCTGGGGGACTTGGGTGGGGTTAACTACTTTTTACAGAGCTGTCGTCCTCAACACCCTGCTGTATGGTTCCGAGTCTTGGGCCCTCTACCGCAGCCAACTACGACTCCTCGAACGCTTTCACCAGCGCTGCCTGCATACCATCCTCAGCATTCACTGGAGTGACCAATGTCGAGGTCTTTGAACAGGTGGAAACTGTGAGCATCGAGGCTTTGCTGCTGCGGAAACAGCTTCGCTGGGCAGGGCACGTCTCCAGGATGGAGGATCATCGCCTACCCAAGATCACTCTGTTCGGCGAGCTCGCCATTGGACACCGAGACAGAGGGGCACCAAAGAAGAGAAAGACGGGTCTCAAAAAGTCACAGTGCCTGCCAAATCGAGCACCGCCAGTGGTCTTCACTTGCTGCAGTCCGTGACTCCTGGCTCTCCACCATTGTAAATGATTTACAAAGCAGCTGTCTCCTTTGAGGACTCTCGCAGAGCTACCCTTAAGGACAAACGGCTCAGAAGAAAAAACAGAGTTGTCGTAACTCAGAACCCTGACCAGACCTTCCCCTGCAGCCACTGCAGTCGAACCTGCCTGTCCCGGATTGGCCTCCGCAGCCACGGACATGCCTGCAGAAGACGGGGCAAGCCCTATAGAATCTTCGTTCGCGAAGTCAAGCCAAGAGAGAGAGAGAGAGGGTGACATGCTTATGGTGTTTTTCTAAACCTGACTGAAAGAAGGAAGAACAAATGTGTTCTGATTTTTAAAGGCTGTGTGTGTGTGTGTGTGTGTGTGTGTGTGTGTGTGTGTGTGTGTGTGTGTGTGTGTGTGTGTGTGATTTCTGTCAAGGCAAGCTCTCAGGTGTGGAGACAATTCTCAGGGACACTGATGCAGCTGGACTGATGAAAAAAAAGAGAAGGTATATGATAAAGCATAAATTGATGGAAGTTATCACTAGCCTATACACATGGGAATAAGAGATAACTTTGAATTATAATATATACCCACTCCATAAAGTTTTCCTTCCCTTGACACATGTATTGATATGTTGTATAATAAGCAAATTAATACTCATGAATTTGCTTAGTATACTTTCCTTTTCAAAAGCCATTGCAGTCTGGTGGTTTGCATGTGTCATCCCGCCCCCGCCCCCCCCCCCCCCCCCCCCCCCCCCCAAAAAAAAAAAAAAAAAAAAAAACAACAACAAAAAAACCCCCAAAAAACAACAACAAAACAAACAAAAACAAACAAACAAAAAAAAAAAAACAACAACCAAGGCTTATACTACTACATTAACAATCTCCTTATACCCAAGAGTTTGTACACTCAAATTTATTTCCCATACACACAGATGAAAGCAACTTTGAAATGATATCCAGATGGTTTAGTTCTAGTTTTTGATTTAGTACTGAACTGTTTGAGATATACCGTTTCTTGGTGTTTTGAAAGTGCTCATTTTGTTTTGTATTATTTTTTTGTATTTTGGGTTTTTTTTTTTTGTTTTTTTTTTGTTGTTGTTGTTGTTGCTTTCCTTCTCCTTCAGTTGACCTCCTTTCGCTACAAGGAGGTCACTGACCATGAAGAGGAGCACAAGCAATATGAAAGTGTTTCAGTGGAATTGCAGATCTATTTCAACAAATTTCCTATCATTCGAGAATCACATCTCACAGTCAGAGTATTGTATATTAGCGTTACAATCTCTGAATGTAGAAGGTAAAAAACTCCCAAAACTTCGAGGATATTATTATCCTCCTCTATACCATTATGACCCTATATCGACTAAAGTCCAAACTGCGTTATACATTAGCGATGACCTAGAATATTCATCACTAAATACGTACTCTATAACGAAAGATCTAAATGATATCTATATCACTGGGGCCATGGTAAAAATTAATAATCAAAATACTTTAAATGTGATATCCGTATATCTACCTAGAGGGCCAAAAGATGACAACACTGACTGGCTAAAAAATATTGATTCTCAGCAGACAACTTCCTGTCAATGGATGGTCCTAGGAGATTTCAATGCTCATGCACCGTTCTGGGAGTCTGGATGTACGATAGTTACAAGCAATCGTCTAGTAGAAAATATTTCAGACGCTAAGTTAATCATTTTAAATGATGGTAGTATCACTAGAATCCCAGATGTTTATACTCATAAGGCATCTGCTCTTGATATATCACTAGTAAGCCCGACTCTGGCAACAAATTGCACTTGGATCACTGAGGAAGATTGTTTGGGAAGTGATCATCTTCCAATCATTATACAATTAAACGTTAAAGATAAAGATGAATATTGCAATATTGAGGACAGAATTCACCAAAGTTTCAGTATGTCAATGCTAATTGGGAACTGTATGATACAATCTTGCTGTCCCATGACATTGCAAGTATAGAACATGAAAGTATAGATACATTTTATGGAAATATTACAAAAGCTGTTCTTTCTGCTGCGGAGAAGTCCATACCAAAATGCAAAGGAAAATCAAAAGGTAAATATTCAGGTAATGTTTGGTGGAATAAGGAATGTGAACTAGCAGTAAATATTAAGAAGGCACACTTTAAAAAATGGATAAGAAACAAATCTGAAGAGAACTTTAGGGAAATAAAAAAAACTAAAATACACTGTAACAGAATAGTGGCGAGAGCCAAAAAGATTCACTGGGCTGAGTTCTGTAAAAGTGAAGTGTCTGAATCAAACGATACATATAAGGTTTGGCGAAAAATATCAGAATTACAAAATGGATACAAATTACAAGTGTATCCAATCGCAGTAGAAGGCAACACATTTCCTAGTGCAGTAGATAAAGCAGAGGCCTTTGTTAATATGTTTGCAGAAAATAGTCTCACATCAAGTCTCAGTTTATCAAACATAAACCACAGAAACCAAGAAGAAGTCAAAGCAGATTATCAAGATCCAGTTTCTACTCATTCTCAGTATATCAATGCTCCAATTCAATATAATGAATTCCTAGATGTTTTACAGTCGTTTGCAAATACCTCTAGTGCAGTGGGTATAGATGGGATTTCTTACAATCTACTTTATCATTTATCTGAGTCGTGGAAAAAACTACTACATACATTTTACCAAAAATGTTGGTTTAATGGATCTCTTCCTACTATCTGGAAGCAGTCGGTAGTAGTTCCAGTACTCAAATCGGGTAAAACACGTACATTGATTAGTAGTTATAGACCTATTGCACTAACATCACAAGCTTGCAAAGTAATGGAAAAGATTCTTTTAGATCGGTTATTTCATTACTGTGAAAAACAGGATATAATTCCAGTTCATCAAGCTGGTTTTCGGAAAGGTCGATGTACGACAGACCATTTAGTTAAACTCACAAATAACATTAAAAAACAATTTTCTAGAAGAAAAAGTATACTAGCAACCTTTTTCGACGTAAAAAGGCTTATGATAGTGTTTGGCATGCTAGATTATTATACAAAATAAAACAGATTGGCATAACCGGGTTTATGTATGAGTACATTAAAAGCTTTTTGGCTGAAAGATTTGTCTGCACCAAAGTTGGTAAAAGTTATTCAACCTTTAAGAAAATAGATATGGGTATTCCGCAGGGATCAATATTTTCACCCTTTTTATTCACTGTGTTAATTTACGACCTCCCACAATCTCTCTCACAGGACACAACTGTGGTACAATATGCAGATGATATTGCTATGTGGATAAACACTAATCTCAGAAAACGTACCCCAAAAAGAATCGTAGATTACGTTCAAAAAGTTTATCAGATTGAATTGGACAAATTATCAAACTATATGAAAGAAAATGGTCTAGAACTATCTGGGGAAAAAACATGTCTAATGCTTTTCAATAATGGGGAAAGTGCTAAAACATTACCTAACTTATCCCTAAACGGGACGCCTTTAAACTACCAACTGAGTGTAAAGTTTTTAGGCGTACGTTTTACATCAAAATTATCATGGAGAATTCATATTGAAGCCATATTAAATAAGGCAAGAAAAAGACTTAACTTGTTAAAAATTATAAACTCACACCCATGGAGTCAGGACATTAAAACTATTTTACACCTTGGTACATCTTTAGTTCGATCAACACTTATCTATGGTCAGGAAGTCTACTTTTCTGCCCCAGCTACACTTCTACAGAAGCTGCAAAGCATTGATAGTAAAGCAGTTAAATTAGCCCTTGGAGTGCCGGTTCATACTAATACTGTAAAAACCTACAAAGAAGCAGGTGTTCTGTCTTTATCTGACCAACGTAAATTAGCAACTGCAAAATACATTGTCCGAAGCCTGTCCGTCAAAAATTCAGTACGTGAAGACATATTTTTAGATGCAGATGTGGATTTCCCGAAGAGAACGCAAACCATCCCATATCTTTTACCTATACGTAACTATGTCAAAGATGCTATAGAAAACTGCAATATAGATATCAAGACTATTCCCGTTTTACCAGTAACACCTACTATACCTCCCTGGGAACATATTAATGTAACTTTCGATATAGATTACACAGATTTGAAAAAAGATGAGGATGTGAACGTTTTAGCAAATTTAGTGAAAGAAAAATTACAGACAACATATTTTAAACATTTGAAAATTTTCACAGATGGGTCTGTCTTAGATTCTTCAGACTGTGGTGCAGGCTTTGTTATTCCTGATCTCAAAGTGAAGAAATCTTTGTATCTTGGTAAAGGATTTTCTATATTTACGTCTGAACTGTATGCGATTCTCATGGCACTAAATTTTATTCAACTTCTACCTTATGATATATTTAACATTTTGATCTGTGTCGATTCTAAATCTGTCCTATATAGTCTAAAAAGCTGGGATTGTAATACTAGAAAAGACCTAGTGTATGACATAAAACATATTATGAGCTATATTATGTCCAGAGGAATAGGGATCGATTTTCTTTGGATACCGTCACACTGCGGAATTTATTGGAATGAAATTTGTGACAGACAAGCAAAAAAAAAAAAAAAGGAGCTATAAATAGAGAAGACTCAGCAGTTTGTAATAATATGCAATTATCTCTACATGAAATGTACTCTGTGCTAAACAGTTTTTTTTCACAAAGATGATACGAAATATGCTTATCATGTTCCTCCTTGTTCAAGGAAAACAGCTTCGTTGATATACAAGTTAAGACTGAATTCTTGGAAAACAAAATTCGCAAAAGACATCAAATGCGAGTGCTTAAGCCCCATCTCTGTTAAACATATAATATGTGAATGTCCTATTATACTGAATCTGTTGAAAAAAAATAACATAACAGTTGATCACTTAGCAGACAATTTGTATGACATCTTACATAGAAATATTGCAATTTCAATAGTTAATATAATAATTCATAGTCCAGTGGGTAAACTATTATAATAAGTATTTTGTGTGTGTGGTTGGATGTTAATTATTGCTATTCTTTGATACTCACAAGTTGTGTGTTTGGTTTTTGATATCTTTTTTTTTTTTTGGTCTAATATCACCAATGTATGAAAAGACGTTAAATAAATTCCTGATCCTGACACAGATGAAGGGAGAATAGACGGTAGCAAGCAGGTGACATGAACCGTTGCACTATCGTGAAACTGACTTCATCTGCTATTGTTTCTCACAAAAGTGATGACCTATGAATGATAACATAAGGACTAAATAAACAAAATCGCTGGCAGTTTTCTGCATTATCCTTGATGTAATTCAAAGCAGAATGAATAACACGTACAATTACACGGAAAGCAATGAGTACACTGTCCGATATGCAGTAATTTGCTAATGTTTTGTCTCAAACACCGCAATCAGCTGCAATATAAAGGACTGCACAAAATGTTTGTTCTGGACTGTGTACATAACAATATTGAGCAAAACTTTGCTTGATATAGTGCTGATAACCAACATATGTGTTTACTAGACCTGATTGAACATGTCCGCAGCTAATGCCTAGTTTATTCCGATTCAGGTGTAGAAATCATATCTGCTATTTATAGCCACTATATCAAGCAAAATGTATCCAAGTATAATATTATGCATCTGCTCACCGTTCCATGGAAAAATGTACAGTGTATAACATCCACACAGATTCTTGCCCAATTTCAAGTGCCCATTGCATATTATTGGGGAGAAGGAGGAGGTGAGAGAGGGATTATACACTTAAGTTTTTGTTTCACATATTGCCTACTGTGTCAAGCAGAGACGGCCAGTGCAACAGAAACAACTGAGTCTTTTGCTGATCCCTTCAAGTATGTTTACTGCCTTCCATCGCTGTTATAAGTAGCTGTAACATAATTATCTCATTATAAAGTACATATTTGAAAAATATAGCGTTGCGTTATATTTGGTACAATGTCAGTAGTCCTGACAAGCTGCAAGCCGGTGTGTTACTATACCTGAATCTAAATATCTGTCACATCCGTGAAGTCGTTCAAATTACGATCAAGTAATCACATCTGTAAACAATATTTGGTTTCAGTATTCATAATCTAACCAGTCCACGAGATAACTTTAGACGAAGCAAGCCACATACCACCCTAACAGTCGACACTTCAGTCAGGGGAGTGCACTCCACATTGTGATTTCCGTGTGCTTTGTTGAAAGCAGAAATAGTGTAGCCGTCCTGAATATCACAGAAGACTATTAATGGTTTTTGCTTTCAGATATGAAATTTAAGAGTAAGTTTACAATGTCTTGAATATAAAGAGGTGTGATTCTGAATATGAAAAGGGAAGGTGTTTTTTTTTCCCCTTTGTTCGTGATGCATGCAGCATGACCACAGTGTCACCAAAATAATTTAAATGTGTGAATGCTCAGAAGCGGGTTTCCCTCTCTTGCTGTGTGATAAAATTTATGCATGGGGAAAAATATATATATAAAGTAAACAGAGTGCTGTTAATGACCAATAAGTCAGCAGACAATCAGAGTGTCCATCAGAGCTAACCTGTTGCAAGGATCATTTGGAAGAAAATCATTTAGCCAGTCGACATATAGAAAAGTAATTGCATGATAATCTAAACATATTTATCCCTGTGGCAAAGAATTCAACTCTTGAAGGAGTGGGTACGCACATGTACGTTTAGCTCATTCTACCCCAGACACGCCACAGCAAGATAAGGATCGACCAGGATAGTTCAAGGGTGATGCCAAAATAGCTTGGCGCCTATGGGTGCCAAACTATTCTGGCATCACCCTTGAACTATCATGGTCGATCTGTGTCCTGCACTGCACTGCAGTCTTCAGAGGACAACGGCAAAAATGTGGAAATTTCGGACTTGGGGTACAATCAGTAAGTAATTCTGCTTTGTTGGCATTACAAGTTATTTCCACTGATCAGATACATGTGATAAAGTTGCCACATTTCTTCTGCGAATGAAGATAAGTAGCGACTAATCTCTCTATGTTGACAAAGGGTATTTACCCGAAATATTAATCAATTGTGTTGTAACCGTCTTTTCTACTCTAGGCGTGTTTCTTTGCATGTTAAAAAGAATATGCCTTTTCTGGGATAAACTAAAGTAGTTGTCATGATATTTTTATGTTTAGTGAAGTAAGTTTTTCTTTCCAGTTTTGCTTGGTTACATGATTGTTTCAGTCATTGTGTGTTTGTTTCACTTCTGATTGAATACCCTTTTATAGTAGTAGTATTACTCTACTTCTGAGGATACTAAGTAACTGACTTGCAATTTTATGAATGTTTTTATTGAAATAATTCACTAGCAGATGAAAGCATATGAGTGAAATGATGCTGTGGTTATCTTGTTATTATTTTAACAATAAATTGTTCACTCAGGATTTCTTTTATCAACATATGTTTGTTTTGAGTGTCTAGTTGAACTGCAATGTCAAAACTGGACATAACAGTGGCCTCAGAATTGGAGAATGAGTCAGACGAGGAATATAAAGACGACCCTGATTATCTACAAAGTTTCCATTTTGAACAGATTCTCTAAGTTTTATTTATACGTATATTTTTTTTTTACATGAATGGGCGAAATTGTACTGCCAGAATAAAATCAGGAATTGCTGAAGTTATTAGTACCCTGTTTCAGAAACTGGAAACAAACGTTATTGTATCTTACTCTTCTGAGACTATTTCGTTTCTGACAGGCAGCAAGAAGGAGTTTGAACATTACACCAAAAGAGTAACATGATTCTTTTTTTAATTTTCAAATATGGGTGCCATTGGGGGCACTGATGCTCAAATTCCAGAGACAGTTTTCTTCAAATACAAAATTTGTAACTATCACACATTGCAATGTGTTGCCATCTTAGTACATATATGGAGCAGACAAGTTTGACATTGAGTGTGAGGCATGTTTTGCATGTAACTGTGCAGGCATGACCAATCTTTTTCTTCTGTTAGTTTTACTATACACTATATTTGCAATAAGTATTGACATATTGTGACTTTATTGCATCCAATTTGTATTGACAGAGATGAGCAAGTAAAGAAAAACACAGAAGAAATTGAATTGGAAGAGTTTGTTTATGGTTGTCCACCGGGCGACGAGGAAGAAGAGCAAGCGGTGCCACCCAACATTTTGGCTGGTGATGGGGTGTGGCACACGTCAGCTAATGACGGTGAGCGAGTGGCTAATGCGCCGATTTGCCTTGTCTACTTGGACAAAGTGTTTGAGCTGGCAGCCACATCAATCACAACCTGCTTCGTCAAGACTAGCAACAAGACCTGTGGGCAACCCATCACTATCCAGCACAGTTTTTACGGGTCTGCGCTGTATATAACCCATCACTATACAGCACAGTTTTTACGGGTCTGCGCTGTATATAACCCATCACTATCCAGCACAGTTTTTACGGGTCTGCGCTGTATATAACCCATCACTATCCAGCACAGTTTTTACGGGTCTGCGCTGTATATAACCCATCACTATCCAGCACAGTTTTTACGGGTCTGCGCTGTATATAACCCATCACTATACAGCACAGTTTTTACGGGTCTGCGCTGTATATAACCCATCACTATCCAGCACAGTTTTTACGGGTCTGCGCTGTATATAACCCATCACTATCCAGCACAGTTTTTACGGGTCTGCGCTGTATATAACCCATCACTATCCAGCACAGTTTTTACGGGTCTGCGCTGTATATAACCCATCACTATCCAGCACAGGTTTTACGGGTCTGCGCTGTATATAACCCATCACTATCCAGCACAGTTTTTACGGGTCTGCGCTGTATATAACCCATCACTATCCAGCACAGTTTTTACGGGTCTGCGCTGTACTTGAAGTGGGTAAGTCTGCAAATATTGAAGCTTTGAAGGCAGGCTTTGTAATATAATTAGGTTGAGTTATTGAAGTTGATGACTGTTGATGTGTGGAATATAATGTTTGAAGAGTAGTGGATCCAAATCAGAGTCACTAAGCCAGTCACTATCCACAACCGTGCTAGAGTTGTGCTTTTCAGTTATTAGTACTAGGACAACCTTGCAGGACAACTTTACACTGGTTGGATTCAAACTGGTTAGTTTCATGATTAGTAGAAGCAAACTGTGAAATCCCTACAGTGAACAGAGGAACTAATTGCAACAATAGAAGCTATGTTGCTATAGTATAAACTTATTTAGTGAGACCTCAGTAATATACCATGGCGAAGTTTCATCCCAAACAATTGAGTGTCCATTATTTTGTAATCATGACGTTACACTTTACAGCAAAGTAAAATCATGTAGCAGGGGATTTGAAAGATCTTGATGAAGCAAATTAGAATGCCTTAGGTTCAAGTGTATTTGGTATGATTGTGTGTCATTTGGTATGGGTCGTGTTACCGGTACCTGGAGGTTTTTTTTTAATCTGTAATAAAGTTGCAAGTTGTCAAGATGAACATATCATGTATGATCTCATTTTAAAGATCTAGTCAAGAGAAGTTCAGATATATCGATTTTCCCGTTTTGAAGTGTTTTGCTTTGTTTTGCAATATTTTTGGCCGTATAGGTGAAACAGCTGCGGACCACAACTAGGCATACGAGGTGACACAAATCATTCTGAATATACTTGAAACCTAAATATAGGAAATTTTGGGTATAAAAGAAATCACCAATTTTTCTTGTTGTTATATCTGAAGTTTGTTATAAGGGAAGAAATTGACATAGACTTCTGTCAGGGTATCTGAACAATCATCCACATAGACTTCTGTCAGGGTATCTGAACAATCATCCACATAGACTTCTGTCAGGGTATCTGAACAATCATCCACATAGACTTCTGTCAGGGTATCTGAACAATCATCCACATAGACTTCTGTCAGGGTGTCTGAACAATCATCCACATAGACTTCTGTCAGGGTATCTGAAAAATCATCCACATAGACTTCTGTCAGGGTATCTGAACAATCATCCTTTTTTGTCTCAGGTTTGCAGCAAAAAGCATGTGACCCATGTGTGGTGTTCACAGCCTGCCAGGAAGTACAGGTGCCATGCCGGCGTCGTTATGACGGCCTCAGCAAAAAGCATGTGACCCATGTGTGGTGTTCACAGCCTGCCAGGAAGTACAGGTGCCATGCCGGCGTCGTTATGACGGCCTCAGCTATCATCTGTACAGGTGCCATGCTGGCGACGTTATGACGGCCTCAGCTATCATCTGTACAGGTGCCATGCCGGCGTCGTTATGACGGCCTCAGCTATCATCTGTACAGGTGCCATGCCGGCGTCGTTATGACGGCCTCAGCTATCATCTGTACAGGTGCCATGCTGGCGACGTTATGACGGCCTCAGCTATCATCTGTTCGGGGAATAATTTTTCCAAGGTTCGGCTGTTTGCGCAAATACTGAATCTTAAAATTGTTTCCAAGACAATCTTCTTCCTTATTCAGAGGAACTATGTCATCCCAGCAGTTGATGCTGCATGGACCGAGCATCAGCAGGATGCCATTGAAGAGGCAAGGGACCGAGAGCTGGTTGTTTTGGGTAAAAAATATTTATTTCACATGCTTCAATCTTGCATTTAACCCATTGGCTGTCACTAGTGACTTTAGTTGCAAAGATTAAAACAAGATCATCGCTACCAATCGCTGCTGAAGGCAAAGGGTTCAATATTGTTGGGTATGGTTGTCTTTCCTATGAAGTGTTAAATTATGCAAGTTTATTGTAAGTGATATGCATCTTTTCATATCAGCTGACCTGAATTTGTGTGTACGAGGAAATCATGGTGTAGCTTACACAGGCATTCACTCAGGCAGTTTTGCAATGAAATATATAGGAAGCCTACTGACTTTCATGGGATGGCCGCAACGACAGCCCGGGCCACTCAGCACAGTACCTCACATACACAGTGATGTTGAATGACTCAGGAAAAATCATCACCCTTAACAGCATCGATAAGAGAGATACTGCCCTGAAATCGACCAATATGGAAAAGGCGGGCTTCTTGCGATCAATGCTTGACCTTCAAAAACATCAACTGAATGTGACGGAGGTTGTCACAGATGCCCACACGGGCATTGGAGCTGTTAGGAGTGAGGGAGTCAGATGCTGACTACTTCGCAGAAGTGGGTCAGTTTGTTTCATGGTGTCATAACAACCATCTACAGTTGAACGTAGGCAAGACTGAGGAGATGGTTGTCGACTTTCGGAAGCCTGGCAGTGGGCCAACTTCCGGGAGCCCACTCCCACCTCCTCAGTCCCTGGTGATTGACGGAACTTTTGTCACACGCACAGATGTTTACAAATACTTAGGGACCTGGATTGATTCACAGCTATCCTTCACCGACAACACAGACCTCATCTTTAAGAAAGCCCAAGGGAGACTGTATATGCTGCACAAACTCCGCTCCTTTGATGTGAGCCCCCAAATCCTCGGGCTGTTCTACCTCTGCTTTATAGAAAGCCTTCTTACATTCTCCTTTGTCTCATGGTTCGGCTCCCTGGGCGAGAAGAACTTTAGGAAGCTGAATAAGATAATCAGGCTTAGTGAGAAAATCTTTGGGGGCAGGTTGGAGAGCCTTGACGGCCTCTACAGGACGAGAATGATACGCAAGGGCCTGAGGCTGGCAGCTGACACTTCCCACTGCCTTTCTAAGCACCTTCAAAAGCTCCCGTCCGGCCGTAGGTTCAAGGCTCCTCTTGTTAAAACCAAACGCTACAAGGGCAGCTTTGTACCCTCGGCCATCCGTCTGCTAAATGAAGAGTGTGTTAAAGCTGAGAAACAGTCACAAAACTCCGCCCCGCACGTGTTTTAAAAAAACTTGGCAGGACCCAGCGAGGGCCCTGTCTTCGTGAACGTTCGGCTAACTTCGGCAAACCGGTTTGCAACCCAGTCGACTGAGTTTTCAACTGCGTTTGTCGTGCTGGCAAAACTCCCGTGAAAAAGACAGGCCACTTCCTGTTTGCAGCGAGTGCGCACCGCGATCACTGATCTAAACCAGCGATATTTTTACTGACATCAACAGTAGCAGACGACACTCGACCACCCGACGGACAGAGCAGGCCATTTGTGTCTTGCCTGGACGCACACTGGATATGGACCAGGCCGAGCTATCCGTAAGTTACACAGTACAGCCTGAAGCTTTATTTGATATCGGAAGGGTGAGGAAGGAGGGGTTATTTGTCGTTTTGTGTTTGTTGTTATAATATCTCTCTCTCTCTCTCTCTCTCTCTCTCTCTCTCTCTCTCTCTCTCTCTCTCTCTCTCTCTCTCTCTCTCACATCCACTTTACTGTGTTGGATGTACATCACAATGCTTCTTTATTTATTTATATTATCCTATATTGGGGACTGGATGTACGTGTTGACAAAATTCGTTCACAACTACAAAGTGTCAGGAGTCATACTTACAGCATGTACAGCCGTGCATTCTGCCATCATAGTCCCCAGCGCGTAAAATCCGTGGCTGTCGGTCAGTTTCAAAGTGTCACAGAATCGTCTGCTATTGTCCGATCTGCTAATCGCGATGATTTCCGTGCAACAGGAAGTGGTCTGTCGTTTTCCGAGAGTTTTGCAAGCTCGGGATACGCAGTTGCCAACTCCGTCAACTGTGTTACGAACCGATTTGACCCACTTAGGGGCAGGGCCCAAGCTGGGTCCTGTAGTCTTTTTAAAACACGCGCTGGGCGGGTTTTTCTCATTGCACCTCAGCTTTAACTAGCGTATATATCTCTCTCTCCCTGTTGACTGACGCCGTCGAGGAACTTGCACCTCAGATGTCGCAGTGGCATCTTGCAAGTGACAGACTCACTCCTATACCACTAACACTGTGGTCATGTAGGTTTTTTGTTTCTTCAAAAACATTACCGATAACATGACTGTATGGAAGTGTCTACTACTTACTCATTCTAGCCTAAGAGCCAGTTGTGTTAAAACACAACCCGGGAGGCACTCGGGGAAACCCGAGGGGACCAAGAGTTGTCTCCCGATACTGCCCACCCGGAACCGGGTACCCATAATCCCTCAGTCAGGATACTTAGCTCACCAGCGGCAAGCGGGGCAGGTGGGAGGGTCGTTTGAGTCATGTCATGCCAGGCGGGTTTTGGACTTCTCCCCCCGTTCCCCTTCGACGGAGAGGTAAGGTAGCTGGGTTGACCCTCGGCCGGTTCCCGGGCTGGGCACTGGTTTGAGCAGGTACGAAGATTGTCGTCTTCTTCTCACTGTAGTTGGCGCGCCAAATTTCGCAACTCTTAGGTTGGCGGGGCCCCTCGTGCCCGCGCCCACTCACCTTCGGTGAATTGTTGCGACGCTTACCTACGCATTTTTACCTTGGGTTTGGAGAATTTTCTTACTCCATGGCTTGATTAGCTTGGCGGGACAGCTTGGGTCACGCCTTGTCGACATTGCGTAGTATTGTTCTGTGCCAGCACCTGTTTCTTGCCTTTTCTGGTATCACTTGCTTGAATGGTTGTATAGATAAGAGTGATGATTGCTGTAATTTTAGTGCGCTAATCTTGGGATGGTTGATGAATTTAAGCGCACACTCACAACTCGCATACGCATGCGTACGCTGTAGACAAGTACTCGTGTACCTAATAGGGTGAATATACATTGCGGCGGGCAGCTTGGGATGTTTGCGCTCCTTCGCTGGGCGGGCCCCACGTGCCATGTCCCCATTAAGTGGTGATTTTACTGTCCCAGATGTTATTCTTGCCTTTGCTTGTCATCGCGTGTTGAGTTCTTGTACAGCATGCGTCTGGTGTTCTTTTATCCATACGCGGTCGCCCTTTTCGTAATGATGTTTGGGCCTGACGCTTTTTGTGCCGGTTCTGTTGTGACATGTTTGACTTTGGTATATATGTTGTTGGCTCGCCTTAGCGCTTGACGGCAGTGAGCCAACCTCCTTACTGCACTGCTAGCGTGCAGGCTTGACAGGTTGGTACCTCGCTTTTGTGCTCGGTGTTTTGTCGTTTCCGCGTGCCTTCGGGTGTGTTATCTGTTGCAGGGACGTGCTGCTCGCCCTTTCGCAGGGTGGACAGATGACAGTGGCTGGTTCAGTTCCCAGGGGTCTGTCGCCACTGCACCGGATACACCGCCGACCATGCTTGTGACACCTACTCTGCTTGTACTGAGCGGCGGGGCCCTCACTTATGGGTGTACAGACACAAGCGTTCGGCACCTGGGTAGGCGCCTTCCGGACACTGCGGGCTGTCCGCACGACAGCTGGGAGATAAGCCACACCGGACGTGACAACTAGTGCACGAGCGGGTGGATCATGGAGGCCGCTTCCAGAGGGAGCGCGCATGGACAGCCTTCTGTCAAGGGGAGGACTCGCCTCCCTGGGTCTTGTTCCGAGAGACGTGGCTCGTGTCGTCCCATGTCCTTCTCGGCCCCCGCTCGTCTCCAGGAAGCCCGCGGGGCTCCCACTGGGGGTCTCCTTGCTGGCAGAGAGAGCCCGCCTCTTAGGCCTGCTCGGGGAGACTTTAACGCACGAGGTCCGATGCCTTCAGGACGACACAGAACTCTACCGCCACTAGAAGACAACGCAGCTTTTCGGCAGGCCCGGCTGCTACTGGTGGGTGTGTTCTTCGTGGTCAGGCGACAGCGGCCGGTTGGTGACAAGGCCTGTCTTCCCGGCGCTGGGGGTACCTCCTACCACGTTGTGATGTCTGTGCCACCTGGCCTCAGCGGCGCTGGTAACAAAGTTGGAACTTCTACAGAAGGGAGCGCCCGACGCCTGGCTGTGCTTTGAAGGAAAGGACCTCGTTCCGCCCTGATAGAGAGGGGCCTGCTGATGTCCTGCACGCAAGGCGGATTTTCCAGTGGCCGTCGGACAACCACTAGGTCTGGTCTCCTATGCGCAGGATGTGCCTCCGACCACGCTTGTGACGTCTGTTCCACCTGGCCGGAGCTGCGCGAGCGCAGCTTTGGGGCCTTTACAGACACGAGTGACTGACGCCGGCTTATGCTTCAATACCAGTCGATACGCCTTCCAACGTGCCCTGGGCACCGATCGCTCGAGACCAGGACGACCCGGTGGAGGAGAAGCCACGCTGGTTTCAGCGGACTTGTACGCGGAGTGGTTTTTGATCGTGGAGGCCGCTCCCAGGAGAGAGCGCGCCCGGACTAGTAAGCCTTCTACGGAAGCAGACAACTCGCCTCACAGAGGTAAGTTCGGAGACGCGCCTTGCGACGTCCCATGTCCACTGTCGGTCCTCACTTGTCTCCAAGAAAGCCGCCGGGATCCCGCTGGGGGTCCCCTTGCCGGCAGAGAGCCCGCCTCTCCTCAGAGCCCGGTTCGGAGAGACTTTCACGCGCGTGTCCGGAGACTTCTACCGACACAGATCCAGGCCACCTCTCGAGGGTTCTCGTCCCTCTCGCTCTGCGCGAGACCAGAGTAGGGACCACTCTCTGCACCGTTGGATGCTCTTCCTCTACGGATCGCCGTCGTCGGAGTGACCCTTCCGCCGCTCTAGGTCTACACTCCGCTCTCTCTCCACTGCTGGCGTGCTTAGGAGTTGCCGTTCTTTACGTCGCTCCAGGGATCCTGTCCCGCCTCGCTCTTTGGCTCCTCCCCACTCGGCTCGTCCTCTTCGCATCCGGCTGACGTTCGTCCCTTCCCTCTTCCCCTCACTCAGCCCGTTTCCCCTTCTTCGTGCTCCGGTCCGTTCGCCCAGCTGCTTTCGCTTCACTGACTGGACGCCCGACACCCTCCGTTGGTTCTTCGGGGAGGACGCTGTCGCTCTTCGCCTAGTTCAGACCTGTTTACCTACACATTGGTTTTTTAAAGCACACATTTTTGCTTTGGGGTACACTTACATATACACGTTAGACACATTTACATTTATACACTTTTGAGATCCGACTACTCACTGGCTTGTGATTTTTACGCGTGAGGTCCAAATTACACTTTAGTCAGTTGAAAGTACTCTGACTTCACCCAGGTGGTAAACAGGTCTGCTAGCTCTTCGGCTTCCGTCTCCAATGCTGCACTCTGGGGGACAGCTAGGAGGTTGGCCGCGGCTTCCGGACTTCGTGACCGCGCTACGACTACCCTTCTCTTCTTCTCTCGGTCCCCGGATCTTCTTGCTTCGCCCCCCATAGAGTTCCCGGCTGTTTGGCTTCCCTCTGCAGGACTGGCTCTCGGGTTTTCACAGGAGTTCATCTGCCCCAGCCTGCTGTGGATCCGCACTTGACTCTACAGTTGGACTAGATGACCTTGCTCGTCCATTACGCCCTATGCTATGTGGGATTGGGAGCTCCTGGCCCTAGCCTTAGTTCTCCACGTCAACGACTCCTGGCGCCCTGCACGTCGACCTGCCGCGGAAGAACCCCATGTGCTGATGACTCTGCTGGTTCAGTTTTCTTGGGAGTTCCTGGACTTCAGTGCGGTGAGCATACCGGATGTTGTTGCTAGGACCTTGGCTTCTCTTGCACTTGTGCCAGGCCGGCGACAGGATGCGGTCCTCGCAGGTGGTCCTCGCCTCCGGATCTTGGACTTCGACATCTTCTGGAACTGCCGACCCTTGTCTCCAGGTATCCGTGCTCTCGGCCTCCTGAGTTCCTCGGTTCACCTGCGAAGGAGGAGTCACCGCTTCTGGAGCTGCAGTCCGTTGGACTCACCTGGGGTTCTCAACCAACATAGACACTGGGGAACCAAGGCGCAGCCCCGTCTCCCTGGCGTCTAACCAACTCGAGGCGCCTGAGGTAAAGATCAGCTACCGGTACGTCTTCCACCTGAGAGAGAAGCTGGAAGATACCCTCAGGATGGCTCGAGAAGAACTAGGGAGGGCGCAGAGCAAGGGGAAGCATTATTATGATCATAAGGCAAAACCTCAACGATTCCATCCAGGAGACTAGGTATTGGTTCTTCTTCCTACCGACAACAACAAACACCTGAGTGGAAGGAACCCTACGTTGTCGACACACACGGTGGTTGGCATCAACGACTACAGAGTCAAGGTCAACAACAAGGCGAAGACTTACCATGCTAATCTGCTGAAGAAGTATGTTGAGAGAGGTCGTCAAGACAGACCACAACTGGCGGCATCAACTTGCTGATGACGAAAGACCAGACGACGAGAACCTGTTTGACCTTAACGAGCTCCACCATAAGGAGGATGTAGAAGACATCCAGTTTGGTCAGAATCTGACCCAGACTCAACGAGAAGAACTGCGCGTCCTGACTCAAGAGTTCGAGCATTGGTTTACACCTGACCCAGCGACAACAGACACCATCCAGCACGAGGTTAATCTGACGTCAAATGAGCCAGTTCGCAGGAAACCTTATCGTCTTCCTTATAACACGAGGAAAGAACTGAAAAAGGATATCAAGGAAATGCTGAGTCTGGAAGTCATCAGGGAGTCCAAGTCACCATATGCATCCCCAGTTGTCATTGTGAAGAAACCAGATGGATCCAACCGGGGGTGTGTGGACTACCGCAGACTCAATAAACTAACAGTTTTCGATCCAGATGCCCACAGCGGAAAAACTGTCCAGAAGGTCAACGGGGACTGATTTTTCTCCAAAATTGACCTAAGCAAAGGGTATTGGCAAATCAAGGTTGCAGAAAAAGATATCCCCAAGACAGCCATGATATCACGTATCTGTAGGTTTGAAGTTGTGACTGAATAATATTTGAGAACCAATGAATTTTCTCACCATGTGCCTATGTAAGTATGCTTCACCTGTTTCCTCATCGCCGTTAAACTTGACCGTCAAGAGAGGTTACTCAAGTCGGTATGTTTAGAAAGTTCTTACCACAACATATCCTTGGAAGACTGTGGCTTGAATAGTCTTTGCGAAAATGCCAACGTTAAAATTTACCAATGGTACTGGAGGATGCGCAGACGCCGGACGGACGACCACTGGCCCACAACATAGACTCACTTTTTTGCTTCGCACGTGAGCCAGAACAGCATACACATTAACCTGTCGTTGAGCAGGCAGGTCTACTACAGCCTGCTTGCTCTTCTCCTAATGAGCAAGAGATTATTGTGCCTATTATGAAACACCTTGCTCCCGGCGAAACGGAATAACTTTTCTAAATTCCGCCTGCGCAGTAATATAGAGCTACTTCAGTGAGCCGTATTTCCGGTACAAGAATGTCAGGCGGGATGAAAACGAAAGCACGCCGAGAAAATGGGATTTTGACCCTTCTGCATTTAATGTTTATGCCAGTTTGAAACACCTACATCAGCGTTCAGTTTTGTGATTTAAAAAAAAAATAGCCACTCTTGTCACGAAGAGCCATCGTTCGGACATCAGATAACCAGCAGCAATGGTTTTTGTTCTCATTTTGTTGGGGTCTTATTGCAAAGTTCACATACAAACTACCTGTAATAACTACAACCTAAAATAAAAGCCTTCTTACTTCTCGTGACCTTTGACCTTAACGAGAGGTTAACTTACTAGAGCTACAGACACAAGTTGTATCATCAGTTTTCTCTTTGGCAAGTTTTAAAATAAGACTACAACTATTTTCTTTAAAAAAAAATCATCCATTATTGACCTTGTAACCTTGACCTTTTATGGAGGTCAGCGCAAGTGACAATCAAAGCTATTGTCAGAGAACCCCACCCGGGTCTGCCCTGGGGGGCTTGGGTGGGGTTAGGTATTTTTTAGTTCCCAGGGTCACCCTGGTCTGCCCCACAGGGTGGGTTTTTCTCTCTATTCTGGGGCATGTGTTTCTGTCTACCCTTTGTCCATTCACCTGTATTTGCCTTTTTAAAACTCTCCCTACTGTCTGCACTGCCTGTAGCTCTTGATATTGGATGTGTGTTGCTAAATGGTCTTAGCTTTATTTAGGCCCCATGTGTTAGGTTTATTTAACGTATTTGACCGGCTGGCGACATACATTCAATGTTCTGTTTTGGTTTTTTTTCACAAGCAGTGCAGGCACGTCCTGAGAAAGCCTTGTTGCTGTCGGGACGTTAAGCAATGTACAATCAATCAATCATATTGTCAGAGAGGATCAAAACCAGAATTACTGTCCAGGATTGCGCAGACAACCGCAGCACTTACAAAACTGAAGACCATATAGAAGGACAGAAACATTACACTCTGCTCCAAGATCAGACTGATGCGCTCCTTAGTCATCTCAGTATTCTTGTATGCCTGCGAGTCATTGACCCTCACAGCAGACCTCGAAAGGAGGATACAAGCCACTGAAATGAGATGTTTTCGAAGGCTGCCCGGCATCTCATACAGAGATCATATCACAAACGAGGAAGTGGGAAGCAGAATCAGGCAAGCCATCGGGCCCTATGAAGACTTATTAGCCATTGTGAAAAAACGCAAACTGAAGTGGTATGGGCATGTCACGCTTTCAGCAGGACTTGCCAAAACAATCCTGCAAGGCACTGTGCAAAGAGGACGAAGGAGAGGAAGACAGAGGAAAAGATGGGAGGACAATATCTCAGAGTGGACAGGACTGAAGCTGGGCGATACGCTGAGAATGGCAGAGAACAGAGAGGAATGGAGGGAGCTGGTTGCCAAGTCATCAGTGGTGCCCCAACGGTCGGCAAGAGTACGGGATATAGACAGACAGACAGACAGACAGACAGAGACAGACAGACAGACAGACAGACAGACAGATAGATAATGATTTTTGGTTACGTTTTCTTTTCTGATTGGTCGAGTTGTGTGATTCGCGGGATTGTTCTGAAAATTTGTGATAGTAGAAAAGTGTGTGTGTGCAAGCATTGTACGAGACAGGGAATCAAAATGAGGATGCATTGTGTACAAAAGTGTGGATACATTTGTGAGAGATAGTGCATCAAAGTGTGGATGCATTGTGCTAAGAGTGCATCTCGAGAATAAAGTCCTGTTGGAACTGTTAATCCAGTGTGGTCTACAACCTTGTGCAACGTGTGATCAGTTGCAGCTAAGTGACGTTTTTCTGCAAACACCTTACGTCTGATTGCATCATACTACGACCACGACTTAACACAAATAAGTGCAGCGAACAACCCCAGTGCCCACATTGTTTCCAACAACACTACGTACGTGTGTGCTTTCGAACGTTCTGGTGCTCTTATTGTGGGACAAAGCTGGTATTCAAGGCGTGTGACAAAGTAGAGCCACATGGAAGTCCACCATTTATCGCCACAAGGGTTTTTGTAGCGAGATCACCTGGTGAGGTTTCTGTAGCGAGATCACCTGGTGAAGGTTTCTGTAGCGAGATCACCTGGTGAAGGTTTCTGTAGCGAGATCACCTGGTGAGGTTTCTGTAGCGAGATCACCTGGTGAGGTTTCTGTAGCGAGATCACCTGGTGAAGGTTTAAGGTTTCTGTAGCGAGATCACCTGGTGAGGTTTCTGTAGCGATATAACCTGGTGAAGGTTTCTGTAGCGAGATCACCTGGTGAGGGTTTCTGTAGCGAGATCACCTGGTGAGGGTTTACGCTAAAAGGATTAGTCTCGTGACGTAGGAATTGAAAGAAACGTTTCTTGTACACTGCAGCCACTGGTATTGTTAGCACCCAAGGCTCGAGTCACACTGCAGCCACTGGTATTGTTAGCACCCAAGGCTCGAGTCGCACTGCAGCCACTGGTATTGTTAGCACCCAAGGCTCGAGTCACACTGCAGCCACTGGTATTGTTAGCACCCAAGGCTCGAGTCACACTGCAGCCATGGTATTGTTAGCACCCAAGGCTCGAGTCACACTGCAGCCACTGGTATTGTTAGCACTCAAGGCTCGAGTCACACTGCAACCACTGGTATTGTTAGCACTCAAGGCTCGAGTCACACTGCAGCCACTGGTATTGTTAGCACCAAGGCTTGAGTCACACTGCAGCCACTGGTATTGTTAGCACCCAAGGCTCGAGTCACACTGCAGCCACTGGTATTGTTAGCACCCAAGGCTCGAGTCACACTGCAGCCACTGGTATTGTTAGCACCCAAGGCTCGAGTCACACTGCAGCCACTGGTATTGCTAGCACCCAAGGCTCGAGTCACACTGCAGCCACTGGTATTGTTAGCACCCAAGGCTTGAGTCACACTGCAGCCACTGGTATTGTTAGCACCCAAGGCTCAAGTCACACTGCTGCCACTGGTATTGTTAGCACCCAAGGCTCGAGTCACACTGCAGCCACTGGTATTGTTAGCACCCAAGGCTCAAGTCACACTGCTGCCACTGGTATTGTTAGCACCCAAGGCTCGAGTCACACTGCAGCCACTGGTATTGTTAGCACCCAAGGCTCGAGTCACACTGCAGCCATGGTATTGTTAGCACCCAAGGCTCGAGTCACACTGCAGCCACTGGTATTGTTAGCACCCAAGGCTCGAGTCACACTGCAGCCACTGGTATTGTTAGCACCCAAGGCTCGAGTCACACTGCAGCCACTGGTACTGTTAGCACCCAATGTTCGAGTCCGTAATGGGATTAGCCCCTTCACGACCAGTCATCTCACACTGTGTTTCTGAAATGTTTGTTAACCCATATCATACTGAGGCTAAAAGCTTTAAATCTGTAAACTGCCATATACAAGCTACATTATAGTACTTACAGATAAGGATATAGATCAATGGCTTTAGTTCAAGGGTGGTGCCAGAATTTCTTGTCGCCTAGAGGCGCCAAGCTATTCTGGCACTACCCTTGAACTATTTTAGTCCAACTTATTTCATCCACTGACGTATTCCGAATGATAAGGGTTAACTGAGCGTCAAGAGCCCCAGCCGCCCAGGGACCCTGAAAACACAGCAGGGTCAGAGAGAAGCACAGACCCTCATGATCTCCCGCGCTGTTCATCAGATGCCTATACTCCCTCGATAGGATAACAAAATAAGAGGACTTACTGTTGGTGCAGTTTCCAAATGAGATTGTGAGTGAAACCGCGCTGGGTGAGCTTGTAGCCTGGTGCCCGTGATCCCGACGATTTCAGCGTGGAGCCATGCCAGGTGAATACGCTGGGTGAGCGCGTAGCCTGGTGTATAGTGGAGCCATGAAGGGTGAAGACGTTTGGTGAGCGTGTAGCCTGGTGTATAGTGGAGCCATGAAGGGTGAAGACGTTGGGTGAGCGTGTAGCCTGGTGTATAGTGGAGCCATGAAGGGTGAAGACGTTTGGTGAGCGTGTAGCCTGGTGTATAGTGGAGCCATGACATTTGAAGACACTGGGTGAGCTTGCAGCCTGGTGTATAGTGAAGCCATGAAGGGTGAAGACGTTGGGTGAGCGTGTAGCCTGGTGTATAGTGGAGCCATGAAGGGTGAAGACGTTGGGTGAGCGTGTAGCCTGGTGTATAGTGGAGCCATGAAGGGTGAAGACGCTGGGTGAGCGTGTAGCCTGGTGTATTGTGGAGCCATGACATTTGAAGACACTGGGTGAGCTTGCAGCCTGGTGTATAGTAAAGCCATGACTGGTGAAGACGCTGGGTGAGCGTGTAGCCTGGTGTATAGTGGAGCCATGACAGGTGAAGACGCTGGGTGAGCCTGTAGCCTGGTGTCCGTTGCTCCCGACCATTTCAACGTAGAGCCATATAAGGTGAAGATGAAACAGGATGGAAAAAAGAATATTAACCCCAAAACAAGAGCAACAATGTTAGCAATAGAGGCACAACTCTTACAATGTTAGCAATAGAGGCACTACTCTTACAATGTTAGCAATAGAGGCACTACTCTTACAATGTTAGCAATAGAGGCACAACTCTTACAATGTTAGCAACAGAGGCACTACTCTTACAATGTTAGCAATAGAGGCACTACTCTTACAATGTTAGCAATAGAGGCACAACTCTTACAATGTTAGCAATAGAGGCACAACTCTTACAATGTTGGCAATAGAGGCACAACTCTTACAATGTTGGCAATAGAGGCACAACTCTTACAATGTTGGCAATAGAGGCACAACTCTTACAATGTTGGCAATAGAGGCACAACTCTTACAATGTTGGCAATAGAGGCACTAATCTTGTAATGTTAGCAATAGAGGCACTACTCTTACAACAAATATTCCTGACGGGTGAAACAGAAATCAAACTTGTTACACAAAACAATAATAATGTGTGTAGTCTCCAGTTTACCACTGAGTGCATGTTTAAAGTCTCCATCTCTTGCATTGGAAACCAGCCTTACTGGCTCTTTGACGGGGTTCACTCGTGTTTGTATAATTGTAAAAAAAGGGCCTGACTAAGTTGGAAGCGTGTGGCCTAACCCTTTGCGTGTGGGTAGCGGTTTGTTCTGTGGGAAACATGGCGACTAACACCGCTACCGACACGTAGAGGGTTAAACATTCTGCAAGAAGATGTCAATATTACAGTTTGGCACAGAGAGACAGATGGCAAATGGCTCAACATATAAACTCACTTTGGCTCACTTTCGCGCGAGTGAACCATCCCCCTCTCCACCCACCACCTACCCACCCCCTCCCATACTCCCCCCCCCCGACAGACACACACACACACACACCCCATCCTAAAAAATATAACATCCATATATATTTTTGGGAACTTGCAAAGAATATCCGAAACTGTTTACCTACGAGCCGAATGAAGTCACAGACACGAGCCTAAGGGACCCCTGCACGTTCAATCTCCCGGACCGACTGACCTTGCCACAGAGACAGAGACTATGTCTCTGACTACAATCATTATTGCCACGGCCGAGTGGTACAGGGCGCGCGAACAGGAAACACACGAGGGCTCTCCGGAGAGACACCCTAAGCTGAGAGCCGCCAGTATTTTCTTTAACTGGTTTCTAGACTCACAACTCCCCTGCCCACTGCGACCACTGCTGTGACAAGCGTATGGGCGCAGCGTCTCTGACGATTCGCAAGTGTTAGACTCGTGCATGTGATGGACACAGGTCTTCAAAGTGATCAGTCCGTTTTCAATTTCCATCTAGTCAGAATACTTCACAATATTGATACGATAGATGTCTTCAATAGATCAAACGCTCTTTCTTTAATACAAGCGCTGAACATTTTCGTGACGCAATAAAATGTGCATACAAAATGTCACAGTGCCAGAAAAAAAAAGTATTGCCTGATTTTTTTTTAAAAATTGTAAATATTGCTTGTAAGTATTCAATGGGTCTTCTAACCACGCGTTTCAAAATCACATATCAGCACACAATTATGCTGGTCTCTATACAGCAGCCAGTTTGTCCCAAGGAATTTGACATTTTGTCACATGATTAAGTGGATGAAAAAGTTGCAGTGTCACTGCTTTACGCTAAGATTGAATTACATGGTTGTCTCCCAGTTCGTCAGCACAGACCTGTATTGTGAATGATAGAAACTGTTTGTCTCCCAGTTCGTCAGGACAGACCTGTATTGTGAATGATAAACTGTTTGTCTCCCTGTTCGTCAGCACAGACCTGTATTGTGAATGATAGAAACTGTCTCAGTCTCAGTTCGTCAGCACAGACCTGTATTGTGAATGATAGAAACTGTTTGTCTCCCAGTTCGTCAGGATAGACATGTATTGTGAATGATAGAAACTGTTTGTCTCCCTCTTCGTCAGCACAGACCTGTATTGTGAATGATAGAAACTGTTTGTCTCCCAGTTCGTCAGCACAGACCTGTATTGTGAATGATAGAAACTGTTTGTCTCCCAGTTCGTCAGCACAGACCTGTATTGTGAATGATAGAAACTGTTTGTCTCCCAGTTCGTCAGCACAGACCTGTATTGTGAATGAAAGAAACTGTTTGTCTCCCTCTTCGTCAGCACAGACCTGTATTGTGAATGATAGAAACTGTTTGTCTCCCAGTTCGTCAGCACAAACCTGTATTGTGAATGATAGAAACTGTTTGTCTCCCAGGTCGTCAGGACAGACCTGTATTGTGAATGATAGAAACTGCTCAGTGTTTCATAGTTCGTCAGGACAGACCTGTATTGTGAATGATAGAAACTGCTCAGTGTTTCATAGTTCGTCAGGACAGACCTGTATTGTGAACGATAGAAACTGCTCAGTGTTTCATAGTTCGTCAGGACAGACCTGTATTGTGAACGATAGAAACTGCTCAGTGTTTCATAGTTCGTCAGGACAGACCTGTATTGTGAACGATAGAAACTGCTCAGTGTTTCATAGTTCGTCAGGACAGACCTGTATTGTGAACGATAGAAACTGCTCAGTGTTTCATAGTTCGTCAGGACAGACCTGTATTGTGAACGATAGAAACTGCTCAGTGTTTCGTAGTTCGTCAGGACAGACCTGTATTGTGAATGATAGAAACTGTTTGTCTCCCAGTTCGTCAGCACAGACCTGTATTGTGAATGATAGAAACTGCTCAGTGTTTCATAGTTCGTCAGGACAGACCTGTATTGTGAACGATAGAAACTGCTCAGTGTTTCGTAGTTCGTCAGGACAGACCTGTATTGTGAATGATAGAAACTGCTTGTCTCCCAGGTCGTCAGGACAGACCTGTATTGTGAATGATAGAAACTGCTCAGTGTTTCCTAGTTCGTCAGGACAGACCTGTATTGTGAATGATATAAACTGTTTGTCTCCCAGGTCGTCAGGACAGACCTGTATTGTGAATGACAGAAATTGCTCAGTGTTTCGTAGT
The DNA here is from genome assembly GCA_036245525.1 of Semisulcospira habei. Taxonomy (NCBI): domain Eukaryota; kingdom Metazoa; phylum Mollusca; class Gastropoda; family Semisulcospiridae; genus Semisulcospira; species Semisulcospira habei. The sequence continues at coordinate 232,549,115 of BTPG01000004.1, forward strand.
TCGTCAGGACAGACCTGTATTGTGAACGATATAAACTACTCGTCTTTACAGCTAACAGCGCAGCCATTTGTCATTCCCTTTCTTCTACACTCCAAAAGCCTGAACACACAGAGAGTCACTTACCTCTGCTAAGCTAGCGCAGATCACACTTCTTTTTTGAACAAGTAGAAAAGTTTTTATCCAAATTCTTCTTAACATCGGCGTAAAATTATCATTCTCCAAACTGACACAGGAACTGCGAAAACTTATCTAATTCTGCTCAAGATGACGTCACAACTGGCAAACTCAATGACGTCAAACAATTATAGTCCAGCAGCTTACGCAATTTCTGTCGAAGTAAGTAGTTCGTCAAAAGAGTAACAATGGTTTGCGGGTGTAAAATTAAGTGAAAGGAAATAAAATTGTTTTTTTACCACAATAGTTGTCCAAAGGATGGAGACATTTTTGTAGAAGTATTTTTTCTCTACTATGTTTCGAGATAGGGGACCAGTCCAAAAGTATGAGTGACTAGTCTAAAGTATGTAACCTTAAAAAGAATCGAACAAATATTTGGTATTGAAATCGTACTGAGTCCCCGCGACTGCGGCAAGTTAGTGCGACTGCGGGGGCTGATGAGGATCTATGCCTCTTGCTGAGAGAAGTGTGTGTCCATGTCCTTGGGACTAGTTGTGTGTGTTGGTCTTTGAATAAAGAAAGGTTGCACACACACACATTGGTATGGAAAGGGGTAGGGTGAGGCCAGAATAGCTTGGCTCTGTTCCCCCCTCTCTCTTCAACAGCAGCCACGACAGCAACAACAATATGTATGGCGACGACAGCAACAACTATATGTACGGCGACGACAGCAACAACAATATGTACGGCGACGACAGCAACAATATGTACGGCGACGACAGCAACAACAATATGTACGGCGACAAAGACGATGTCGGCAATGAACAAACAACAACAACAAATAAGAGCAATCAGGTGCGGATCAGTTACCTCCGACGGGAGGGGGGGGGGGCGGAGGGAGGGGGTCCCATTTTTTGTTTGAAACATTCAACCTGGTACAAAAAGCCTGCCCGACGATATTCCTTGCTTCCAGGGGGGGGGGGGGGACGGAGAGGGGGGAAGTGTAGGAGAGGCCTTGCGTGCGTCTAAAGACTCTCAGCATTCACCAAAATATCAAACAACGGGGTAAGGGGGGTAGGAGGGGGAGGGGTTCCAAACTCCCCAAACACGGTCTTTGTTATAGCATCTTAAAGAGTTTTGGGTCGGGGGGGGGGGGGGGGTGGGGCGAGTGGGTCGGTGGGTTCCGGAACCCCTAACACCCCCCCCCCCTCCCGCAGATCCGCCCATGGCAATGACAAGGAAAAACCGAAAACATTGACAGAGAGACAAGGACACTGAGTGACAGATAGAGAGATGGATCACTGCCTGGTGGTGTCATCTCTCTTTATCTGATTCAATCATGTGAAATTGATAACACCAATCGCACAAGCACCGCACACCTGCCCACACACACGCACGCACGCACGCCAACGCCGTGACGCAGCAACTGACTATGTCTCTCTCCACACGCTAGTTCACTAACTTCTTTCAAGGAAATCTTCTTCAAGGGGCTGTTTTGTAACAGCTGATCCATTTGTGAAGGAACCCGCATCTGTGCGCGGGCCAATGGTGGCTGACGTCGGCTGGATGTCCTTCGCGCACTGATTTATGACGTCATACTTACGACAGGCCGGAGCGTACCAATAAGAGTGTGATTCTGTGAGTGTTGTATATGGGTTATGTCTTCATACTTCCGACAGGCCGGAGCGTACCAATAAGAGTGTGATTCTGTGAGTGTTGTATATGGGTTGTGTCTTCATACTTACGGCGGGCCGGAGCGTACCAATAAGAGTGTGATTCTGTGAGTGTTGTATATGGGTTATGTCTTCATACTTCCGACAGGCCGGAGCGTACCAATAAGAGTGTGATTCTGTGCGTGTTGTATATGGGTTATGTCTTCATACTTACGGCGGGCCGGAGCGTACCAATAAGAGTGGGATTCTGTGAGTGTTGTATATGGGTTATGTCTTCATACTTACGGCGGGCCGGAGCGTACCAATAAGAGTGGGATTCTGTGCGAGAGCGTGTGCGCGTTGTGTATGTGTGTATGTGATATAAATGAGATAATAATTACAATTTTGACAGTATCAGCCATTGTACCGGTCATCTCCATTTGTTGCAGTTATTGAAACGACTTGTTGTACAGTCCACCTTTTGTTGTTTGTATGTCTGTGAGTTAAAAGCTTTTCACTTTTAGTAGATTATAATAATAATAATAATAATTACGGTATTTATAATGCGCTTATCTTATAATAATTATAACTCTAAGCGCGCACTCACAACTCGCACACGCATGCGCACGCTTTAGACAATGACTCACGTAACACAAATAGTGAAGATACATTAGGACGGTCAGCTTGGGCTGGGGAGTGTGGTGATATAGTGCTAGAACTGTTGAAAGAGATGAGTTTTGAGGGCAGACTGGAAGGAGGAGAGCGAGTGTTTCTGACGGAGAGAGAGTGGGAGAGTGTTCCAGGTGGTTGGACCGTATACTGAGAAAGAGCGGGGGCCGAAAGTGCTGAGTTTGGTGCGGGGGATGAGGAGGCGGAGAGGGTCAGAGGCGGAGCGGGGAGGAGTGTAGGGGTGAAGTAAGTTGGAGAGATACGCAGGAGCGTAGTTGTTCAGGGATTTGTAGCAGAGAGACAGAATCTTGTATTGGATGCGTTGGGGGATGGGGAGCCAGTGAAGGAGCTTGAGCAGGGGAGTGATGTGGTCGGATTTTTTCTTTCTGAGGACGAGGCGGGCAGCATTGTTCTGGACGCGCTGGAGAGTGAGAGTGGTGGAGTGAGGAAGGCCAGAAAGGAGAGAGTTGCAGTAGTCGATGCGAGATAAGATGAGAGAGACAGCGAGTTTGGTGGCAGCTTCGGTAGTGAGGTATTTTCTGATCTGACTGATGCGGCGGAGGTGGAAATAACATGCCTGGGCCGTGGCGGAGACGAAGCTGGTCATGGAAAGAGAGGAATCGAGGATAACGCCAAGGTTCCTGACCGAGTCAGAGAGGGAGATGGGGGTGCTGTCGAGTTGAAGGTGGAGAGAGGGAGAGAGCTGGGAAAGTTTCTGGCGAGTGCCTACCAGCATGGCTTCCGTTTTGTCGTCGTTCAGTTTGAGCTTGTTTGCTGTCATCCAGTTTTTCACGTCCTCATAGCAGTCAGCCGTGCGAGTCAGTAGTGTCTGAGTGTTGTCGAGTTTGTCTTTGTCTAGTAGTTGTGAGTCGTCAGCGTAGAGGTGGTGGTGTATGTGGTGAGACTGGATGATGTTGGACAGTGGGGAGATGTAGAGTGTAAAAAGGACCGGGCCCAGGACGGACCCCTGAGGAACGCCGCAGGAGAGCCTGACTGGGTTGGAGGAGACGCCGTCGATGGTGACGGACTGCTGTCTGTCGGAGAGGTATGAGAGAAACCAGGAGTGAGCAGAGTCAGTGATGCCAAAGGAGTGGTGGAGGCGGTGGAGGAGGATAGAGTGGTCTATGGTGTCGAAGGCGGCAGAGAGATCGAACAGCGTAAGAAGGGAGATGTTGCCCGAGTCAGTTCAGAGAAGCAGGTCGTTTAGGATATGTAGAAGGGCAGTTTCAGTGCTGTGATGTTTGCGATAGGCAGACTGGAAGGGACTGAGGAGGTTGTTGTCGGCGAGGTGGAGGTTGAGTTGGTTGAGGACGACCTTCTCAAGAAGCTTGGACAGGAAAGAGAGATTGGAGACTGGGCGGTAGTTCTTGAGTTCGTTTGGGTCGAGGTTGTGCTTTTTGAGGAGAGGACGGACGATGGCGGACTTGAAGATATCGGGGACGGAGCCATTTTCTAGAGATGTGTTGATGATGTCCGTAATGAAGGGCAAAAGTTTTGGGAGGCCGTCCTGGTAGAGGGAAGCTGGGAGGGGGTCTAGTTCGCAGGTTTTGAAAGGCATGGACTTTATGGTCTTGAGGACTTCATCCTGAGAGACGGGGCGGAAGGACGAGAGGGGAGTGCCGGAAAAGGGGGTGTCAGGGAGGCAAGGCGAAGAAGGCAGAGTGTCGAGTGTGTTGCGCAGAGTTTGGATTTTGTCGGAGAAATAGGAGGAAAAGGCGGACGGAAGTTCTTCTTTGCTGTGTGTGTTGGGAAGAGGAGAGTCTTTAGAAGTGCCTAGGAGTGTGTTCATGGTAGCGTAGAGGGTTTTGGAAGAAGTGGATTCCAGGATTTTGTTTTGAAGGTGTTTGCGTTTGGAGTCGGAGATCATTCTGCAGACTTTGGATCTCTGGTTTGGTTTGGAAGATCTCTCTGTGAACGGTGAGGTCGGATGAGCGCCAGCGGCGTTCCGCTTGTCGACGCTCGCGCTTGGCCTCGGCTATGTCGTCAGTGAGCCAGGGGGAGGGGAGTCGGTTGGGTATGGAGCAGGTGGTGACAGGGGCATGGGTGTCTAGAAGTTTTCGAAGGGAGGAATCGAAATGGGATGCAAGATCGGGAGAGGAGGCGGGGTCCAAGAGAAGGTCGACAGCTTCGTCGAAAAAGTTCTCTCGGTTGACAGATTTTAGTTTGCGACGAGAGACAAAGAGCTTGGGCTTTTTCGGGGGAGGTAGGTTGAGGGCGACGAGAATAGCGAGGTGGTCGGAGGGAAGCACAGAGGAGGTGTCAAAGTCGAGGAAGAGTTGATCGGAGGTGCGGGTGATGATCCAGTCGAGGGTGTGGCCGAGTCGGTGGGTGGGTTTAGTGATGTGCTGTGTAAGATTGTGGTTAGAAAGTGACGTGCAAAGGCGTTTTGTGTCGGGGTGGTCGGGTTTGTCGAAGTGGAAGTTAAAATCACCAAGAAGGATGTGTTTTCCGGGTCGTGTGCTGTAGTGGTCGAGGAGGAGATCGAACTCGGTGAGGAACATGGAGTTTGTGAGTTTGTTTTGAGAGCTTGGAGGGGGGCGATAGATACATGAGAAGATGAGGGACTGGCCAGGGAGTGTTGCTACGGCCTCGACAGATTCAAAGGAGGGATGAGCAAAAGGGAGAGACTGAGAGAAGGAGAGGTGAGTTGAGAGACAGTCCCTGTAGATGATGGCAATGCCACCCCCTCTGGAAGCACGCGGGAAGGAGGCCAGGCGGTAGCCACTCGGAGTGACGCTGGCGATGATGGGTTCATCGCCAGCTGAGCGGAGCCACGTTTCGGTGATCACGACAACATCTAGGTCATTGTCTAGAATGAAATCTGAAATCACGTCGGCTTTGCCATCTTTGCAGACAGACTGTGCATTGAATAGACACAGTTTTAGGTTGGATGAGCCAGAAGAGGAAGATGGAGAAGAAACGGACGAAGAAGAGGACAAAGGAAGAGGAGGGTGGGGAGGGGGGAAAGAGGATGGAGGGGGAAAGGAGGGGGAGAGGGGGGAGGAGGAAAAGACGGGGAAGGAGAACCGGGCAAGAGAGAGGATGCGAGAGGAGGGTGAGGGGAAGAGGGAGGAGGAGGAGGAAGGGGAGTAGGAAAAGCTGAGGTAGAGGGAGGGGGAGGGCGAAGGGGAGGAGAAAGGGGCGACGGGGGACGAGGAGGAAAAAGCAGGCGAAGGAGAAGGGGGTGAGGGGAGGAAGGGAGAAGAGGGCGGGGGAGGGGGCGGCCAAGAAAAGCAGGGAGCAGTAGATGAGCAAGAGAGGAAAGGAAATGGGAGCAGAAGGAAGGGAGGTGGAGAAATCGAGGAGGCAGGGGGAGGCGGAAGGGGTGGGAGGGCATAGGAAAAGGGGAAGAAGTGTGTGGTTGTGTTTGTGGTGGTGAGTCCCGCCTTTTGCTAATTCCGCCTCTGTGGCCTCTCTTTCGCGATCGGATGCCGCGTAAGGCATCTGAAACACTGTCAGCGACACCGGCCGGGCAGTAGGTGGCGTGGCGACGTAGAGATAGCAGTTGTTGGCGTGTGTTTTTGATGAGCATGATTGTTTGTGAGGACAAGAAAGAGGAAGGCGAGAAGAGGGTTCAGTAGGGTGTGTGTGTGTGTGTGTGTGTAAGTTGTGTGTGTGTGTGTGTGTGTGTGTGTGTGTGTGCGTGCGTGCGTGTGTGTGTGTGTGTGTGTGTGTGTGTGTGTGTGTGTGTGTGTGTGTGTGTGTGTGTGTGTGTGCCAGTGTATGTGTGAGCGGTGTGGTAGGGGAGCGACCTATTTCCGGTCGGTCAGCGGCGAGATCGGGTAATGGCGCCGAAAGTGGGGAGGGCGAGATGTCGACGAGAGAGCACACGTAAACCTATAGAACGGTGGGAACACGAACGAATCTACAACAACCAAGCAGCAGATGCAACAACGGGTGGCAAACAGACTCACACAGTAAACATATCACACACTAGCACGCAGCACATGAAAAACAGGGCGCGGAAAGGCCCGGCGAAACCCACGCTGCCGAAGAAACAAAATGGCGACGTAAACAAAAATTCAAATGACGGACACAATTCAATACGATACCACTCAAACAGCAACACAATTCAATACGATACCACTCAACAGCAGATTAGCAACGGCGAGAGTGTTTAATGACAAGTGCTCTTTTCAACTAAATGTATTGGAAAGATGTCACAAATCTAGCATTCTTGATTCCTCCTGTTGGTTTTGCCGTCCAGTGAACAAGTCTCTCTTCATGTGCTGGAGCAATTGGAGAACAGTAGTCGAAAACAGCCACGCATCATTGTTACGATTGTGGTTGTTCTGCCAGCGCAAGCCTCACCTATCTGGTTTGTGAGTAGATTGTGGTTGTATTATCCTGTGAGAGCTTACATGTGTTATTCGTAGGTAACTACCCGTTGTTTATTTGAGCTATCACGGTTACGATTCACGTGCCTGTTTAGTAAGATTTTCTTTTGTTCGTGAGTAGAGCTGATTTCGCTTTGTTAAGTTTAGTCCGGAACGTTCTAGAAAGGTCGCACTGTCTTGTGACATCGTAAGTGTCACGTCGGTTACTTGACATCGCAACATTTTCGCTACTTTTTGTTTTCTTGTGCGCGTGAATTGAGCAGCTTTTATTTTGTTTTGGGAATGTTCTCGTACCTTTTTGAGCTATCATGGAACGTGGTGATAGGGATACCATGACTTAATTATACGCTAGAATTTAGAGCTGAAGTAAGCAGCCGAGTTTTTATAGCCTGTTATAGTTTTTCGGGAAAGTTTATTTTAATGAGCTTCGGCTGCGTGTTTCGTTCCGATTGGTTGCGTTGTATGATTTCCATAGACGGTTCTAGATTTTCGTAGTATTTATAATGAGGGCGCTGGGAAAACCCGGGCGTACATTGTCTTGCTTTGTCAGTTGTAGAGACTCGTAATTTATTGCGAGAGACGCTGTGTATGAGAAACTTTGTGTCGCAGTGTGGACATTGCAGAAGAGACTTTGTATCAGTATTTGTGCATTTGGAATTGCACTGTGTGGATATCGCATCGCTGAATTAAATATTGTTGGAACTGTTACTCCAGTATTGTCTACATCCTTAAGCCACATGTGGCGGATTGCAGCTGAACGAGGTAATAATAATAATAATAAAAAATAATACCGTTATTATATAGGCGCTTTTTCTCAATTTTGGGGAAATCGACTCAAAGCGCCGCGCCTGAAACCCAACACACACACTCACGAAACAGACACGGATTTACGCCATTTAAGACAAACACAGTACAAACACAGTACAAGACAAACGAAGGGCCAGTCAGCTACTGAAATTACAGAGATTTTTGATCGCTTGTATTTGAAATTTGTAAAGTGGCCTGAGACCGGTACCAAAGTGTGGGGAGGTGGGCGGGGGGGGGGGGGGGGGGGGGGGGTGGAAGAACCGGAGTACCCGGAGAAAGAACCCCCGACGGTCCGCCCGAATTAACGGTGACACTTACCAGAGGAGAAAAGTCCAACGCCGGAACCCGGTATCGAACCTCGCACCTTTGGCATTGGTGGCAGGCGCCTTAACCACTGCGCCACGGACCGCCCCGTCTATTTTAAAGAACTCTACGTGTGTGCGCTTGGTGTAGTTTTCATTTCTACGACCAAAATTCCACCACGTAACAATCATGGTCGATCCTTCTCCTGCTGTAGTGCGTCAGAGCTGAATGGGTTAAACAGTTTCATTAAAAAAAATAAGAATCTATTTCCAGGAAGTCTAGAGCCAAGCCGAAAGCTATATGCGTTTGAAGTTCAATTTGTGTGCGGATTAGGGAGAAGGACACTATAGCCAGTTAAACGTGACTGAAAGCATCACTGGAACCAAAGAATTGAATCAGTCCTGAATCGAGTTTGCTGCGCTGATTTCGTGAACACCTTACAGCTGCAAGAGCGACAGATACTCATGAGTCCCCACAGACTGCGGGGACACATGCGAATCTAAACATCTTGTTTGTAATCCGTTTATTTCTGTTTTCATAAAAAAGACGAGGCCATTTTACACTTAAATTGTGTGGTCTGAGGTACCACTGCGATGCTATTTCAACACCAACTGAATACCTATCGGCTCTCCTCCATCTGAGGAACAGACATAAATCGACAGACTGTAATATCAGCAAGAAGTATAGATTCTCATGAGCCCCTGCGACTATTGGGGCGTATGAGGATCTATGTTTTTTGCAGACGGAACGGGTGATCTCAGAAACTATGGTTTGCACGTATGAGCTTTTGTGTGCTTGGTTTGGGAGCTGCGACCTTGGCGTTTAGGTCAACGGAAGGGCCATGGGTTGATCAAGAACGACAACTACGTGCCCAGGAACGATAACAAGGCTGGATTAGAGGGCCCTGGAAAGTGTCCGGCGAAATCAAAGAAAGCCCACCCTCGTATTGTTCTCACTGTACGTGAAAGGCACATCGATAGTACTTTCTTTGTGTTTAACCCTAACACTGCCGGGGCAAGGCCAAGGCTGAACCCACCTGCACGAGACATAAATCCTCATGAGCCGGGGGTTCTTTCTCCGGGTACTCAGGTTCTTCCACCCCCTTCACTTTGGTACCGGTTTCAGGCCACTTTATAAATTTCACATACAAGCGATCAACATTTCCGGAACCTCAGTAGCTGAGCTGACCCTTCGCACCACGTGAATGTCCTGTGTTTGTCTTGTACTGTGTTTGTCTTCAGAGTGAATGCGTGTGTGTCACGTGAGCGTGCGTGTTGGGTTCAGTTCGCGGCGCTTTGAGCCCATTCGCCGAATTGGGAAAAAGCGCCTATATAATAACCGGAATTATTATAATATTATATGAGCCCCGCGAATGCGGATGCGGTGACTCATGAGGGTCTATGTCTCTTACGTCCTTTGTTCTTTATGCCGAATTATTAACTTGGTCCCAGACTCATGAGGGTTGTGTCTTACGTCCTTTGTTCTTTATGCCCAATTATTAACTTGGTCCCAGACTCATGAGGGTTGTGTCTTACGTCCTTTGTTCTTTATGCCCAATTATTAACTTGGTCCCAGACTCATGAGGGTTGTGTCTTACGTCCTTTGTTCTTTATGCCCAATTATTAACTTGGTCCCAGACTCATGAGGGTTGTCTCTTACGTCCTTTGTTCTTTATGCCGAATTATTAACTTGGTCCCAGACTCATGAGGGTTGTGTCTTACGTCCTTTGTTCTTTATGCCCAATTATTAACTTGGTCCCAGACTCATGAGGGTTGTCTCTTACGTCCTTTGTTCTTTATGCCCAATTATTAACTTGGTCCCAGACTCATGAGGGTTGTGTCTTACGTCCTTTGTTCTTTATGCCCAATTATTAACTTGGTACCAGACTCATGAGGGTTGTGTCTTACGTCCTTTGTTCTTTATGCCGAATTATTAACTTGGTCCCAGACTCATGAGGGTTGTGTCTTACGTCCTTTGTTCTTTATGCCGAATTATTAACTTGGTCCCAGACTCATGAGGGTTGTGTCTTACGTCCTTTGTTCTTTATGCCCAATTATTAACTTGGTCCCAGACTCATGAGGGTTGTGTCTTACGTCCTTTGTTCTTTATGCCCAATTATTAACTTGGTCCCAGACTCATGAGGGTTGTGTCTTACGTCCTTTGTTCTTTATGCCCAATTATTAACTTGGTCCCAGACTCATGAGGGTTGTGTCTTACGTCCTTTGTTCTTTATGCCCAATTATTAACTTGGTCCCAGACTCATGAGGGTTGTGTCTTACGTCCTTTGTTCTTTATGCCGAATTATTAACTTGGTCCCAGACTCATGAGGGTTGTGTCTTACGTCCTTTGTTCTTTATGCCCAATTATTAACTTGGTCCCAGACTCATGAGGGTTGTGTCTTACGTCCTTTGTTCTTTATGCCGAATTATTAACTTGGTCCCAGACTCATGAGGGTTGTCTCTTACGTCCTTTGTTCTTTATGCCCAATTATTAACTTGGTCCCAGATTCATTGTGTCAAGTTTTTTTCCACGTGACTGAATGTCGGTCAGACTGCAGTAGTGCTGACGGACAGACGGGGAAATTCGTGATCACTGGTCGCGAAAGGGTTAAGTGAGTAATTGCCAGCTTCGATTGCCCAAGATGACTAATTCTGAGAGAAAATAATCTGATCCTGTGACAGTAAGAAGAAAAAGATTTTCAATTCATTATTTGAGAATGTCATGCATTTCGCATCTTAAGTTCCCTTCCTGCGCCAAACTGTGCCAAGATGAGTTTTTAAAAAAAGAAGCTCTATACAAGTGGACAAATGCAAATTAAAATCGATCGTGAACATCTGCGACTGAACAGGGAAAATGTCGGAAAAGTCTAGTGTTAACACATTTTGCCCCAGGACCCAAATCCCCAAATTTTGAAGTTACCCTCTGAAGGACTGTATTACAATTGTAGAGACAGATCGAGCATGATAGTTCAAGGGTGGTGTCGGAATAGCTTGGCGCCCATATTCTGGGACCACCTTTGAACTATCAAGATAGATCCATTTCCTGCTGTGGTGTATCGGGGCCAAATGAGATAAGGCAAAACTGTTTGACCTTAAAGAGCGCTGAAAATATGATGAAATCTAGCCGGAAAACCTAAACTGTAAATGAACCGATCCCTCCCTTTATCAGACGGGTCAAATCTCATTATTGCCAGTGTCCAAATGATGTAGTTACCGCGACGGCTCTTGTGGCGGAAAAGGGAGGCAAGTTCAGTTTTCTCAGGAAACATTCGACATTCAATAACACACAACCCTCGTCACTCTCCAGCTGATAGACTTCTCCAAACATCTTGTGGCGGAAAAGGGAGGCAAGTTCAGTTTTCTCAGGAAACATTCGACATTCAATAACACACAACCCTCGTCACTCTCCAGCTGATAGACTTCTCCAAACATCACAATGGACGTTTCATGTTTACCCGATTCTGTCCCGACGCACCAAAGCAAGATATGGATTGACCATGATAGTTCAAAGGTGGTGCCGGAATAGCTATTCTGGCATCACCCTTGAACTATCATGGTTGATCTGTCTCCTGAGTTGTAATGCAGTCCTCAGAGACAACTGGAAAATGTGGGTATTTCCTACCTGGGACACAATGGGTTAAATGATAGAATAATTAATTAGCCAGTGACTTCATTACTTAGCAAATTAGCAAGACGGGTCTTGGTTGTGCATTATTTAACCCGTCTGATGTCGGTAGCTCTTTATTGTCGAACACTGGATTTTCCTGCATGCATTACCTCGACGTAAAACGCCACTGGCTGCTACTAAAATGCAAGGCAAAAGACACGGCGATGGCAACACGGAAGAGGACGCCCACGTGGTGAAGTCTATGTAAAATGTAGGGTCGATTCAATCAACACCCACGCACCATGGTATCGAACCCCTTGCGAGAGACGATTGACGGACGGACACCTACGCTGAAGATGGACAGGACTACCTCTTCGCTCAATGCCTCCACTGGCCAGGAAAGCTTTACACGTCTACTTTTCGAGTGTCCTTAACCAGAAACAACACCCTGGGTTTAACTTGTTCAGAGGCAGCTGACCCAGATTGTGCTTCTGCTGTCTTCGTTGGTCCAACACCAAAAAGCCATAAAGAAAATGGTGTCAGCAAGCGGTATAGATCCTCATCAGCCCACGAAACTGCGGTAAGTTAGTGCAACTGCGGGGGCTGATGAGGATCTATGCCTCTTGCAGGTGGGTGGTGCTCACATTTTCTCGGCAGTGAACGGGTTAAAGAACAAGCGAGTTCTCGCTTCTATAACCCCTTCCCTGCCAACCTACGTCCATTTTATTTCTGAAACAAACTGACCGACTGAAAGCCACGACTGTCCAGAGAACATGGACACAAACTGGTCTCAGCAAGAGGCATAGATCCTCATCAGCCCATAGATCCTCATCAGCCCCCGCAAGAGGCATAGATCCTCATCAGCCCATAGATCCTCATCAGCCCCCGCAAGAGGCATAGATCCTCATCAGCCCATAGATCCTCATCAGCCCCCGCAACAGGCATAGATCCTCATCAGCCCCCGCAACAGGCATAGATCCTCATCAGCCCCTGCAAGAGGCATAGATCCTCATCAGCCCCCGCAGTCTGCGGGGGGGGGGGGGGAGGGCTCATGAGAATCTATGCCTCTTGCAGTTGGGTGACGTTCACTTTTCTCGGCAGTGAAGGGGTTAAAGGTCTACTCTCTAACCAAAATGACAGTCGCTGTTTAAAGCGGCCTGCTCTGCTCAGGTGGACTGAGTTGAAGAATATAGCCGATGAAGTGTCCTTGCCACCAGAAGAATTAAGCCGTCAGGTAGACGGAGTTGAAGAATATAGCCGATGAAGTGTCCTTGCCACCAGAAGAATTAAGCCGTCAGGTAGACGGAGTTGAAGAATATAGCCGATGAAGTGTCCTTGCCACCAGAAGAATTAAGCCGTCAGGTGGACGGAGTTGAAGAATATAGCCGATGAAGTGTCCTTGCCACCAGAAGAATTAAGCCGTCAGGTAGACGGAGTTGAAGAATATAGCCGATGAAGTGTCCTTGCCACCAGAAGAATTAAGCCGTCAGGTAGACGGAGTTGAAGAATATAGCCGATGAAGTGTCCTTGCCACCAGAAGAATTAAGCCGTCAGGTGGACGGAGTTGAAGAATATAGCCGATGAAGTGTCCTTGCCACCAGAAGAATTAAGCCGTCAGGTGGACGGAGTTGAAGAATATAGCCGATGAAGTGTCCTTGCCACCAGAAGAATTAAGCCGTCAGGTGGACGGAGTTGAAGAATATAGCCGATGAAGTGTCCTTGCCACCAGAAGAATTAAGCCGTCAGGTGGACGGAGTTGAAGAATATAGCCGATGAAGTGTCCTTGCCACCAGAAGAATTAAGCCGTCAGGTGGACGGAGTTGAAGAATATAGCCGATGAAGTGTCCTTGCCACCAGAAGAATTAAGCCGTCAGGTGGACGGAGTTGAAGAATATAGCCGATGAAGTGTCCTTGCCACCAGAAGAATTAAGCCGTCAGGTGGACGGAGTTGAAGAATATAGCCGATGAAGTGTCCTTGCCACCAGAAGAATTAAGCCGTCAAGTGGACGGAGTTGAAGAATATAGCCGATGAAGTGTCCTTGCCACCAGAAGAATTAAGCCGTCAGGTGGACGGAGTTGAAGAATATAGCCGATGAAGTGTCCTTGCCACCAGAAGAATTAAGCCGTCAGGTGGACGGAGTTGAAGAATATAGCCGATGAAGTGTCCTTGCCACCAGAAGAATTAAGCCGTCAGGTGGACGGAGTTGAAGAATATAGCCGATGAAGTGTCCTTGCCACCAGAAGAATTAGCCGTCAAGTGGACGGAGTTGAAGAATATAGCCGATGAAGTGTCCTTGCCACCAGAAGAATTAAGCCGTCAGGTGGACGGAGTTGAAGAATATAGCCGATGAAGTGTCCTTGCCACCAGAAGGATTAAGCCGTCAGGTGAACGGAGTTGAAGAATATAGCCGATGAAGTGTCCTTGCCACCAGAAGAATTAAGCCTTCAAGTTCACTGGTGTACGTTTTAATCCCTTCAATGCCGAGAAAAATGTGAACACGATCCAACTGCAAGCGACTTAGATCCTCATGGGTCCCCGGCGACTGCGGGGGGCTTATGGGGGCCTTATGAGGATCTATGCCACTTGCTGAGACCAGTTTGTTTACATGCATTCTTGGACGGTTTTGGGTTTAGTCATTGAATGAACATATAGTTCAGACGGAAACCAAAATATACTGACAGTGGCAGGGGAGGGGTTAACCCAAACTAACGCTAGCCCTAAATTCAAGCAGCAGCTGGAGCCGAGCGTGGTTACAAGAGGCGTAGACTCTCTGCGGACGCAGGGGCTGACGAGGATCTCCGCATCTTGCAGAGAAAACCGAGAAGGTCTACATATATAGCTGGGGCGGGCCGGCCGGAGGAGGACATTTCTAATCGGATATCAATCCGTTCACACGCCTCCATCTTCGTCTACACTTTGTAATAGGGTTTGCTGATAATGGAGGGGCGGGCGGATCAGTGTGTGGGCAGAGTTGTCCAGTGTACATCGCTCTTTGTTTGCTGATAAAGGAGGGGCGGGCGGATCAGTGGTGTGGGTAGAGTTGTCCAGTGTACATCGCTCTTTGTTTGCTGATAATGGAGGGGCGGGCGGATCAGTGGTGTGGGCAGAGTTGTCCAGTGTACATCGCTCTTTGTTTGCTGATAATGGAGGGGCGGGCGGATCAGTGATGTGGGCAGAGTTGTCCAGTGTACATCGCTCTTTGTTTGCTGATAATGGAGGGGCGGGCAGATCAGTGGTGTGGGCAGAGTTGTCCAGTGTACATCGCTCTTTGTTTGCTGATAAAGGAGGGGCGGGCGGATCAGTGGTGTGGGCAGAGTTGTCCAGTGTACATCGCTCTTTGTTTGCTGATAAAGAAGGGGCGGGCGGATCAGTGATGTGGGCAGAGTTGTCCAGTGTACATCGCTCTTTGTTTGCTGATAAAGGAGGGGCGGGCGGATCAGTGGTGTGGGTAGAGTTGTCCAGTGTACATCGCTCTTTGTTTGCTGATAATGGAGGGGCGGGCGGATCAGTGGTGTGGGCAGAGTTGTCCAGTGTACATCGCTCTTTGTTTGCTGATAATGGAGGGGTGGGCGGATCAGTGGTGTGGGCAGAGTTGTCCAGTGTACATCGCTCTTTGTTTGCTTATAATGGATGGGCGGGCGGATCAGTGGTGTGGGCAGAGTTGTCCAGTGTACATCGCTCTTTGTTTGCTGATAATGGAAGGGCGGGGGGATCAGTGATGTGGGCAGAGTTGTCCAGTGTACATCGCTCTTTGTTTGCTGATAATGGAGGGGCGGGCGGATCAGTGGTGTGGGCAGAGTTGTCCAGTGTACATCGCTCTTTGTTTGCTGATAATGGAGGGGCGGGCGGATCAGTGATGTGGGCAGAGTTGTCCACTGTACATCGCTCTTTGTTTGCTGATAATGGAGGGGCGGGCGGATCAGTGATGTGGGCAGAGTTGTCCAGTGTACATCGCTCTTTGTTTGCTGATAATGGAGGGGCGGGCGGATCAGTGGTGTGGGCAGAGTTGTCCAGTGTACATCGCTCTTTGTTTGCTGATAATGGAGGGGCGGGCGGATCAGTGATGTGGGCAGAGTTGTCCAGTGTACATCGCTCTTTGTTTGCTGATAATGGAGGGGCGGGCGGATCAGTGATAATGGAGGGGCGGGCAGATCAGTGATGTGGGCAGAGTTGTCGAGTGTACATCGCTCTTTGTTTCCTGATAATGGAGGGGCGGGCAGATCAGTGATGTGGGCAGAGTTGTCGAGTGTACATCGCTCTTTGTTTGCTGATAAAGAAGGGGCGGGCGGATCAGTGATGTGGGCAGAGTTGTCGAGTGTACATCGCTCTTTGTTTGCTGATAAAGGAGGGGCGGGCGGATCAGTGATGTGGGCAGAGTTGTCGAGTGTACATCGCTCTTTGTTTGCTGGCGGAAAGTGTATTTCTAGCTAAACTGAGAACGGTGAAATTTAATTACACCGTGGGGTCCTGGCATGCAACTGGCCCCGGCCTGGCCTTTGAGGGAAGGCAAGCCTATTAGGGGAATGAAGCAACGTATAGCCGAGTTGAACTTTTAAATAAAAAACATAAAAAAGCCCCCAAATAAATAACAAAAAACAACAACAAAAAACAACAACAAACGAACAACATAAAAACATATCAATCAATCAACCGAACCACTTACCAACCAACCAGCCAACCAATCAACCCAACCAGCCAAGTAAATAACAACAACGCAAGCAACCAGCACACCAACCAACAAGCAAACAACACTTTTGCTTCTCAGACCAGTGCCTATCTTCACAGGTAAAGTTTTATTGATTTTACAAATGACACTATGCGTCGTCCTGTTTTTACCTCGAGATTGTCAGCTAGATTACACTATGCGTCGTCCTGGTTTTACCTCGCGATTGTCAGCTAGATTACACTATGCGTCGTCCTGGTTTTACCTCGCGATTGTCAGCTAGATTACACTATGCGTCGTCCTGGTTTTACCTCGAGATTGTCAGCTAGATTACACTATGCGTCGTCCTGGTTTTACCTCGAGATTGTCAGCTAGATTACACTATGCGTCGTCCTGGTTTTACCTCGCGATTGTCAGCTAGATTACACTATGCGTCGTCCTGGTTTTACCTCGCGATTGTCAGCTAGATTACACTATGCGTCGTCCTAGTTTTACCTCGAGATTGTCAGCTAGATTACACTATGCGTCGTCCTGGTTTTACCTCGAGATTGTCAGCTAGATTACACTATGCGTCGTCCTGGTTTTACCTCGCGATTGTCAGCTAGATTAGACTATGCGTCGTCCTGGTTTTACCTCGAGATTGTCATCTAGATTACACTATGCGTCGTCCTGGTTTTACCTCGAGATTGTCAGCTAGATTACACTACAAGCTGTTACAGCCTGCAACGGTTAGAAACTGCCCCTAAGTTTGGCACTGTTAGAAACTGCCCCTAAGTTTGGCACTGTTAGAAACTGCCCCTAAGTTTGGCACTGTTAGAAACTGCCCCTAAGTTTGGCACTGTTAGAAACTGCCCCTAAGTTTGGCACTGTACATATTAGCCCTTATAGCACCATGGGCGCATTTCCCAAATTTGGGAAGTGTTATGTAACGATTATGTACCACTTGCAGGAGGTGGATTGACCATGATAATCAAGGGTAGTGCCAGATTAGCTTGGCGCCTGAAGGCGCCAAGCTAATTTGGCACTGCTCTTGAATTATCATGGTCAATCAATCTCCTGCTGAAAGGTGTCGGCGCTGAAAGGGTTAACCTTCACTGCCAATGGACGCAGGCTGAGTTTGTGAAATGTGAGGTTAACCTTCACTGCCAATGGACGCAGACTGAGTTTGTGAAATGTGTTGTTAACCTTCACTGCCAATGGACGCAGACTGAGTTTGTGAAATGTGTTGTTAACCTTCACTGCCAATGGACGCAGACTGAGTTTGTGAAATGTGAGGTTAACCTTCACTGCCAATGGACACAGACTGAGTTTGTGAAATGTGAGGTTAACCTTCACTGCCAATGGACGCAGACTGAGTTTGTGAAATGTGTTGTTAACCTTCACTGCCAATGGACGCAGACTGAGTTTGTGAAATGTGAGGTTAACCTTCACTGCCAATGGACGCAGACTGAGTTTGTGAAATGTGTTGTTAACCTTCACTGCCAATGGACGCAGACTGAGTTTGTGAAATGTGAGGTTAACCTTCACTGCCAATGGACACAGACTGAGTTTGTGAAATGTGAGGTTAACCTTCACTGCCAATGGACGCAGACTGAGTTTGTGAAATGTGTTGTTAACCTTCACTGCCAATGGACGCAGACTGAGTTTGTGAAATGTGAGGTTAACCTTCACTGCCAATGGACGCAGACTGAGTTTGTGAAATGTGTTGTTAACCTTCACTGCCAATGGACGCAGACTGAGTTTGTGAAATGTGTTGTTAACCTTCACTGCCAATGGACGCAGACTGAGTTTGTGAAATGTGAGGTTAACCTTCACTGCAATGGACGCAGACTGAGTTTGTGAAATGTGAGGTTAACCTTCACTGCCAATGGACGCAGACTGAGTTTGTGAAATGTGTTGTTAACCTTCACTGCCAATGGACGCAGACTGAGTTTGTGAAATGTGAGGTTAACCTTCACTGCCAATGGACGCAGACTGAGATTGTGAAATGTGAGGTTAACCTTCACTGCCAATGGACGCAGACTGAGTTTGTGAAATGTGTTGTTAACCTTCACTGCCAATGGACGCAGACTGAGTTTGTGAAATGTGAGGTTAACCTTCACTGCCAATGGACGCAGACTGAGTTTGTGAAATGTGGGGTTAACCTTCACTGCCAATGGACGCAGACTGAGTTTGTGAAATGTGTTGTTAACCTTCACTGCCAATGGACGCAGACTGAGTTTGTGAAATGTGTTGTTAACCTTCACTGCCAATGGACGCAGACTGAGTTTGTGAAATGTGTTGTTAACCTTCACTGCCAATGGACGCAGACTGAGTTTGTGAAATGTGAGGTTAACCTTCACTGCCAATGGACGCAGACTGAGTTTGTGAAATGTGTTGTTAACCTTCACTGCCAATGGACGCAGACTGAGTTTGTGAAATGTGAGGTTAACCTTCACTGCCAATGGACGCAGACTGAGTTTGTGAAATGTGTTGTTAACCTTCACTGCCAATGGACGCAGACTGAGTTTGTGAAATGTGAGGTTAACCTTCACTGCCAATGGACGCAGACTGAGTTTGTGAAATGTGTTGTTAACCTTCACTGCCAATGGACGCAGACTGAGTTTGTGAAATGTGAGGTTAACCTTCACTGCCAATGGACGCAGACTGAGTTTGTGAAATGTGATGGACGCAGACTGAGTTTGTGAAATGTGGGGTTATCGAGAGGGAGCCCCAGCCGCCGTCCCAAGAACATAGATTCAAAGTGAGGTTAGCATGAGGCATAGATCCTCATCAGCCCCACGCACACGCGGGGGCTCATGAGAATCTATGGTGCTGGCAGTAGTACCTTGTCAACTGGTGAAGTGAACGGGTAATTTTAATAAAATTGATGGAGGTCAGTATGTTTATGCATGGTCCGGTCATGGTTTTGGCCTTTCAAAAATAGCACATGAGACTATCTGCTGAAATAAGAAGTTGGCAAACGTTTATGAAACAAAAGTGGATTAACCCCTTCACGGCGGAGAAAACGAATATCATCATTCAACTGCAAGAGACATTGATTCACATGCTCCCCTGCAGTTGAGGGGGATCATGTAAATCCATGCCTCATGCTAAAAAAGCCACGTTGTATCTTTCGTTCTTTGGGCGGGTTTGGTTCATTGGCGCTGAAATGAGTAAAAGTTCAGAAAAAAAAGCCCACTCCGATTGGCCAGTGTCAGAGAAGGGAATGGCATTCGTGGCAAATAAAATTGATGGGGGTCAACATGCATATATGCATGGTCATGGTTTCATAAAATTACCATAAAAATACCACACGTGACAGTATAGCAAGATGTTTACCACATGTGACAGTATAGCAAGATGTTTACCACACGTGACAGTATAGCAAGATGTTTACCACATGTGACAGTATAGCAAGATGTTTACCACATGTGACAGTATAGCAAGATGTTTACCACAATTTATGAAACGTGCATACATATGTATATAGATTAAGAACATAAAACAAAGATGATGATGAGCAAGACTAAGCACGGTCATGATTCCCCTAACAGATGGAGAAATATATTACAGTATACAACCATCTTCAACCATCTTGCTCGCCGTGAGAGGGCCTTAGTCGCCTGCTCGGCGTTAAACCCAAATAACTAACCAAATGACTAATTCAACCATCTTGAGTACTCAGACAAATGGTCAGAACACATGACCGCAATAGTAAAAGATCTTCGGACCGAAGACGGCCGCAGTGGGCCCACGCACTGTCGTGCGCGGGCCCACTGCGGCCGTCTTCGGCCAGACTGAGGACTTTGGCGCAATGGGACGTCAAAGGCCGGAGGACCATCAGGCCTATGTACGGTCACGAAAAACCTATAGCTGACCACGTGTCGCTTAAAGCCAGAGTACAAGAAAATTGGCTTCATTTCCTAGCGTTAGATGTGAGCTGGTCTTTGATTTTGGCACTTCCGGTCCCAGAGCCGTAAGATGCAACATCGCAGACCACCACGCAGCTAGATATCCAATCAGTTACAGCCAAAATAAGAGGCTGGACTAATTGACACTACACCTAGGACTATGCAGTGGCATGCGCTCACTCCAAGTCGGTCGCTCAGCCGTCAGCCTTCTTTTAATTAGTTTGTAAGGAGGAGGCACATTTCCTAGAGTCCGAAATAGCTCAGGCGGTTAAACGTCGGAGCAGGAGAGCGAAGGGAATCGCCGGGTCCGTGGGTTCGAATCCCGTCCCGGGCCCGGTAGCTGGACTCACAATCCAGGGGGAAAAACGGATTTGTTCAATAGCATGTCCATTGAAAGGTCCTGGTAAATCAAAGTGGCACAGTTGGAGTGCGCCTGAGTTGATCAGTGTTCAGGTCGTACTCCATAGGCAATAGATTTCCCTGTCCCTCATAACCCGCCCGTGAGGGCCGTCCATGATCACCTCGGTGATGTGGACGTTAAACCCGAACTAATCAATCAATCAGGCACATTTCCTGTGAAGCCCTCCGGCTGAGCTACAGGGGCCCCTGAGAATCGGTTCCCTCCCCTGGTGAGCGTTGGTCTCATTCACGTCTGCTGGATCACATCTATAATCAGGCAAAGTCTGTAACCCTTTCGCTGCCAGTGGATGCAGGTCGTGTTTAACGTTTGCTGGATCACATCTATAATCAGGCAAAGTCTGTAACCCTTTCGGTTCCCTCCCTTGGTGAGCGTTGGTCTCTTTCACGTCTGCTGGATCACATCTATAATCAGGCAAAGTCTGTAACCCTTTCGGTTCCCTCCCTTGGTGAGCGTTGGTCTCTTTCACGTCTGCTGGATCACATCTATAATCAGGCAAAGTCTGTAACCCTTTCGCTGCCAGTGGATGCAGATCGTGTTTAACGTTTCTGAATTGTTTGTTGTTAATTCAGCACTTAAGAGGACAAAGCCGTCTAAGAAACATTGGTGCCGAGTGGTGTTAGCAAGAGACATGGATCCTCATCAGCCCCCGCAATTGCGGGGGCTCATGAGGATCCATGTGTCTTGCAGTTGAAATTTCGTTCGCTTTTTCTCGGCAGTGAAGGGGTTAAGGATTTAAACCTTTGAAACAAACAGAAGGAAAAAGAGACGAAAATAAACAGGACATTGTCACTGTCAGCTGTCTCCATGTAGAGAAACAAACAGAAGGGAAAAGAGACGAAAATGAACAGGACATTGTCACTGTCAGCTGTCTCCATGTAGAGAAACAAACAGAAGGGAAAAGAGACGAAAATGAACAGGACATTGTCACTGTCAGCTGTCTCCATGTAGAGAAACAAACAGAAGGAAAAAGAGACGAAAATAAACAGGACATTGTCACTGTCAGCTGTCTCCATGTAGAGAAACAAACAGAAGGGAAAAGAGACGAAAATAAACAGGACATTGTCACTGTCAGCTGTCTCCATGTAGAGAAACAAACAGAAGGAAAAAGAGACGAAAATAAAAAGGACATTGTCACTGTCAGCTGTCTCCATGTAGAGAAACAAACAGAAGGGAAAAGAGACGAAAATAAACAGGACATTGTCACTGTCAGCTGTCTCCATGTAGAGAAACAAACAGAAGGGAAAAGAGACGAAAATAAACAGGACATTGTCACTGTCAGCTGTCTCCATGGAGAGAAACAAACAGAAGGAAAAAGAGACGAAAATAAACAGGACATTGTCACTGTCAGCTGTCTCCATGTAGAGAAACAAACAGAAGGGAAAAGAGACGAAAATAAACAGGACATTGTCACTGTCAGCTGTCTCCATGTAGAGAAACAAACAGAAGGAAAAAGAGACGAAAATAAACAGGACATTGTCACTGTCAGCTGTCTCCATGTAGAGAAACAAACAGAAGGGAAAAGAGACGAAAATAAACAGGACATTGTCACTGTCAGCTGTCTCCATGTAGAGAAACAAACAGAAGGGAAAAGAGACGAAAATAAACAGGACATTGTCACTGTCAGCTGTCTCCATGTAGAGAAACAAACAGAAGGGAAAAGAGACGAAAATAAACAGGACATTGTCACTGTCAGCTGTCTCCATGTAGAGAAACAAACAGAAGGGAAAAGAGACGAAAATGAACAGGACATTGTCACTGTCAGCTGTCTCCATGTAGAGAAACAAACAGAAGGGAAAAGAGACGAAAATAAACAGGACATTGTCACTGTCAGCTGTCTCCATGTAGAGAAACAAACAGAAGGGAAAAGAGACGAAAATAAACAGGACATTGTCACTGTCAGCTGTCTCCTAGTAGAGAAACAAACAGAAGGGAAAAGAGACGAAAATAAACAGGACATTGTCACTGTCAGCTGTCTCCATGTAGAGAAACAAACAGAAGGGAAAAGAGACGAAAATGAACAGGACATTGTCACTGTCAGCTGTCTCCTAGTAGAGAAACAAACAGAAGGGAAAAGAGACGAAAATAAACAGGACATTGTCACTGTCAGCTGTCTCCATGTAGAGAAACAAACAGAAGGGAAAAGAGACGAAAATAAACAGGACATTGTCACTGTCAGCTGTCTCCATGTAGAGAAACAAACAGAAGGGAAAAGAGACGAAAATAAACAGGACATTGTCACTGTCAGCTGTCTCCATGTAGAGAAACAAACAGAAGGGAAAAGAGACGAAAATGAACAGGACATTGTCACTGTCAGCTGTCTCCATGTAGAGAAACAAACAGAAGGGAAAAGAGACGAAAATAAACAGGACATTGTCACTGTCAGCTGTCTCCATGTAGAGAAACAAACAGAAGGGAAAAGAGACGAAAATGAACAGGACATTGTCACTGTCAGCTGTCTCCATGTAGAGAAACAAACAGAAGGGAAAAGAGATGAAAATAAACAGGACATTGTCACTGTCAGCTGTCTCCATGTAGAGAAACAAACAGAAGGGAAAAGAGACGAAAATAAACAGGACATTGTCACTGTCAGCTGTCTCCATGTAGAGAAACAAACAGAAGGGAAAAGAGACGAAAATAAACAGGACATTGTCACTGTCAGCTGTCTCCATGTAGAGAAACAAACAGAAGGGAAAAGAGACGAAAATGAACAGGACATTGTCACTGTCAGCTGTCTCCATGTAGAGAAACAAACAGAAGGGAAAAGAGACGAAAATAAACAGGACATTGTCACTGTCAGCTGTCTCCATGTAGAGAAACAAACAGAAGGGAAAAGAGACGAAAATAAACAGGACATTGTCACTGTCAGCTGTCTCCATGTAGAGAAACAAACAGAAGGGAAAAGAGACGAAAATAAACAGGACATTGTCACTGTCAGCTGTCTCCATGTAGAGAAACAAACAGAAGGGAAAAGAGACGAAAATGAACAGGACATTGTCACTGTCAGCTGTCTCCATGTAGAGAAACAAACAGAAGGGAAAAGAGACGAAAATAAACAGGACATTGTCACTGTCAGCTGTCTCCATGTAGAGAAACAAACAGAAGGGAAAAGAGACGAAAATAAACAGGACATTGTCACTGTCAGCTGTCTCCATGTAGAGAAACAAACAGAAGGGAAAAGAGACGAAAATAAACAGGACATTGTCACTGTCAGCTGTCTCCATGTAGAGAAACAAACAGAAGGGAAAAGAGACGAAAATAAACAGGACATTGTCACTGTCAGCTGTCTCCATGTAGAGAAACAAACAGAAGGGAAAAGAGACGAAAATAAACAGGACATTGTCACTGTCAGCTGTCTCCATGTAGAGAAACAAACAGAAGGGAAAAGAGACGAAAATGAACAGGACATTGTCACTGTCAGCTGTCTCCATGTAGAGAAACAAACAGAAGGGAAAAGAGACGAAAATGAACAGGACATTGTCACTGTCAGCTGTCTCCATGTAGAGAAACAAACAGAAGGGAAAAGAGACGAAAATGAACAGGACATTGTCACTGTCAGCTGTCTCCATGTAGAGAAACAAACAGAAGGGAAAAGAGACGAAAATGAACAGGACATTGTCACTGTCAGCTGTCTCCATGTAGAGAAACAAACAGAAGGGAAAAGAGACGAAAATGAACAGGACATTGTCACTGTCAGCTGTCTCCATGTAGAGAAACAAACAGAAGGGAAAAGAGACGAAAATGAACAGGACATTGTCACTGTCAGCTGTCTCCATGTAGAGAAACAAACAGAAGGAAAAAGACACGAAAATGAACAGGACATTGTCACTGTCAGCTGTCTCCATGTAGAGAAACAAACAGAAGGGAAAAGAGACGAAAATAAACAGGACATTGTCACTGTCAGCTGTCTCCTAGTAGAGAAACAAACAGAAGGGAAAAGAGACGAAAATGAACAGGACATTGTCACTGTCAGCTGTCTCCATGTAGAGAAACAAACAGAAGGAAAAAGAGACGAAAATAAACAGGACATTGTCACTGTCAGCTGTCTCCTAGTAGAGAAACAAACAGAAGGGAAAAGACACGAAAATGAACAGGACATTGTCACTGTCAGCTGTCTCCATGTAGAGAAACAAACAGAAGGGAAAAGACACGAAAATGAACAGGACATTGTCACTGTCAGCTGTCTCCATGTAGAGAAACAAACAGAAGGAAAAAGACACGAAAATGAACAGGACATTGTCACTGTCAGCTGTCTCCATGTAGAGAAACAAACAGAAGGGAAAAGACACGAAAATGAACAAGACATTGTCACTGTCAGCTGTCTCCATGTAGAGAAACAAACAAACAAACAAACAAAAAGACAATATTGCAATTTTTAAACGAGAGGCGCGCACCACTAATCCTGAAGGTGCACAAGCTTCAGAATCATAGATCGGTATGTATACTGCGGGGCAAAAGAAATGCGACATTACTAGAATTAACTACAACGCTAAAGTGTTCCGGACGATTCCAGTGGTGCGTCCGACGATTCTGGTGATGACGAATTACTTTTGCTGGTCAGTATTGTTTAATTTAGAGCCCATATTTCCCTCCAAAATGAAAGAAACACGGTCAGAGAGGACAAGTGCGACACAAATGCAAGGAAAGTCCCAAGAATGGAACACGCATAGAAAGGTCAAATACAACATGTGAAAGAACGAAATAGCAAGCTCTCGAGAAAAACCAACAAAAGAACTGCAAAGAAACTCTTAGAATAGACCAGTGTTGCGCCGTACCTGGGCTTTCTAAATGTGTTGTTTTTCTTAGCTTTTTTTTTGGTTTCCATACACACGCTAGGCAGTCAACTTTTAAAAATAATATTGTCAAGCGGCCTAGATCCTCATGAGTCCACGCAGGCAGTATGTGCCCCTTAGAATTCACGTACCTCGCACGTGAACTCTGAACGGTGTTTCTCATTCCAATGTACACAATCTGACGATGGCAATCTGTGGCGCTTACGATAACCTGCGATTTTTTTAAAAGAAGTTCGTCTTTCGGGAAATGCTGAACAAACATTCAAGAGTTTCATCATACGTGCGGGTCTGCCAAGAAGAATCTCCAATATCGAGTCGGGTAAACACTCGAAAACCTAACGAAGCAACAGCGAAAACGAAGCCCTCTACAGCTTTTAAGTAGCTGATGTGAATTAAATGGGGTCGCAATATACAAGCAAGAGGCATAGGTTCCAATGAGGTCCTGCGGATGCAGGGGCTCATGAGAATCTATGCCTCTTGGAGATGGAATAGAAATAGTTATAGGCAGCAACTGTGCGTGACGTGTTTCTACGAAATGGCTCCAAATGACAGCTTATTATAAGTCTATCAACAGTGGAGAAATGTTTGGTGAAGCTGCTGTAGGTGGAACGCTTTGTCCAGGATAAGGATGAAAAATAAAGAATATGGATAAGATTGGAAACGAAAAGGAAATGAGACGGGTAGATAGATACACGCAGACTAACGGCAAAACAAAATATGAAATAAGAAAGGAGGCGAAACTAAATGAAATTAAAAAAAAAGAACTAAAGGAAACGGAATTGGAATAAACACAAAAGAACGAAACGAAATGGAGCGATACGCAAACAAACGAAGGAACAAACGAAGCAACGGACGAACGGAAGAACGAAATAGCAAGCTATTGAGAAAAACCAACAAAAGAACGAAAGAACGAGCGAAGGTAGAAACGATTGGACGAACGAACGAACGAAGGAACGAACGAACGAACGAACGAACAGACGAAAGCACGACCGAACGACCGAACGAAAGAACAAAAGAACGAAAGAAGACATAAACAAAACAAACCAGAGGAAGCAAACAAAGAAACAACGAACGAAAGAAGGAACAAACGAACGAACGAAAGAACGAACAAAATAAAACAAACAAGCAAACAAGCCAACCAACCAACCAACCAACCAACCAACCAACCAACCAACCAACCAAAGAAATATGAGTGTAATTTCTAAATTGATACTTTTGTGTACAAAGGAGTACAAAATGAGCATAATGATTATTACCATATGCGACATCAAGGGAGAACGTGATTATTTACAGAAATCTCAGAAAGCAAACAGTAACATGCAGCTCTAGCAGGTAGGAATGGTGGAAACAAACCAACAGACACTATTTCAAGGGAGATAATCTCTGCCATTCGTGAACAACGGAAAGTGCGCAATGTACATAAGTGCGGCTAAGCCGAGTCCAAAAAACACCCCACACTGGTTGTCTCCCTCGATTCGCTACCGCGACAGCGGTAGCGAATCGAAGGAGACAAGTGTGGGCGCAAAAAAAAAAGACCCACATACTAAGGAACTCGTTTTGACATTTCCTAACCAACAGTAAATGTGTGTACCGGGACGCCGGGGTACTAACACCTACCGACAAATTGCTTCTGAAATTGTCCGTGTCTGACTGAACAGTTGTAGGCATCAACCCTCATGACTCTGGTACTTTGGTCTGTAGATGAGGCCTAACACCGCCAGCAAGAGACGCAGATTCTCATTAATCCATGCTGTCGCAGGGCTCATGAGACTCTATGCCTCTTGAAGAAGTGTATGGCTTTGGCTGTATTAATGAGTGGAGCAGTTGGTGGATACGTTGTCAGGGTAGTCATTAACATTCAGCAGAAGAAAGTAGCAGAACAAGAGGTATTGGTCACCTGCAGACTTCTTGTGGGTGAGCAACATGTTTGCGGTTCAGACGAGTACGGACGGAGAAGTGCATGTTTTGCGTAGGTAGATTAACTTTCCTTGTCATGCTCCAACTCTCCGACTCTAACTTCCCCTCTCTACCTCTCCCCGCTCACCAGATAATCAAGACGCTGGGACTGCGCGTGTCTTTCGTACGACTTTGCAACATTCCCCTCTCTACCTCTCCCCGCTCACCAGATAATCAAGACGCTGGGACTGCGCGTGTCTTTCGTACGACTGTCCAACACTTCCCTCTCCCGAAAGAAAAGAAGTCAAAAAAGGAAACAAATACATAAACAGAAAAACAAACAAGTAAATAAACAAAGAAAAGAAATAAAAACTGAACCAAACGGAAACAAACAGAAACAAACAAACAAACAAACAAACAAGCAAGCAAGCAATCAATCAAGAAACAAAAAATACAAAACAAAAACAACAACAAAAAGAAAACAAAACAAAGCACAAAAAGAAAACCGAAAAAAATAAATGAAAAGAAAAGAAAACAAAACAAAAAACAAAAAGCCAACAAAATAAAATAAAATATAAAAACAAACCAAACCAAACAACAACAACAACAACAACAACAACAACAACAAATAAAAAAAAAATAAAAAAAAGTAGAATTGGCTATTTAATGGTTTTTATCCATCCTTATCCGACTGTTTAATTTGCTTCCTTCTTTTCGCACTGAGAGTCCAACCTACACGTGACTACGAGAGTCCAACCTACACGTGACTACGAGAGTCCAACCTACACGTGACTACGGGAGTTCAACCTACACGTGACTACGAGAGTCCAACCTACACGTGACTACGAGAGTCCAACCTACACGTGACTACGAGAGTCCAACCTACACGTGACTACGAGAGTCCAACCTACACGTGACTACGAGAGTCCAACCTACACGTGACTACGAGAATCCAACCTACACGTGACTACGAGAGTCCAACCTACACGTGACTACGAGAGTCCAACCTACACGTGACTACGAGAGTCCAACCTACACGTGACTACGAGAGTCCAACCTACACGTGACTACGAGAGTTCAACCTACACGTGACTACGAGAGTCCAACCTACACGTGACTACGAGAGTCCAACCTACACGTGACTACGAGAGTCCAACCTACACGTGACTACGAGAGTCCAACCTACACGTGACTACGAGAGTCCAACCTACACGTGACTACGAGAGTCCAACCTACACGTGACTACGAGAATCCAACCTCCACGTGACTACGAGAGTCCAACCTACACGTGACTACGAGAGTCCAACCTACACGTGACTACGAGAGTCCAACCTATACGTGACTACGAGAGTCCAACCTACACGTGACTACGAGAGTTCAACCTACACGTGACTACGAGAGTCCAACCTACACGAGACTACGAGAGTCCAACCTACACGTGACTACGAGAGTCCAACCTACACGTGACTACGAGAGTCCAACCTACACGTGACTACGAGAGTCCAACCTACACGTGACTACGAGAATCCAACCTCCACGTGACTACGAGAGTCCAACCTACACGTGACTACGAGAGTCCAACCTACACGTGACTACGAGAGTCCAACCTATACGTGACTACGAGAGTCCAACCTACACGTGACTACGAGAGTTCAACCTACACGTGACTACGAGAGTCCAACCTACACGTGACTACGAGAGTCCAACCTATACGTGACTACGAGAGTCCAACCTACACGTGACTACGAGAGTTCAACCTACACGTGACTACGAGAGTCCAACCTACACGAGACTACGAGAGTCCAACCTACACGTGACTACGAGAGTCCAACCTACACGTGACTACGAGAGTCCAACCTACACGTGACTACGAGAGTCCAACCTACACGTGACTACGAGAATCCAACCTCCACGTGACTACGAGAGTCCAACCTACACGTGACTACGAGAGTCCAACCTACACGTGACTACGAGAGTCCAACCTATACGTGACTACGAGAGTCCAACCTACACGTGACTACGAGAGTTCAACCTACACGTGACTACGAGAGTCCAACCTACACGAGACTACGAGAGTCCAACCTACACGTGACTACGAGAGTCCAACCTACACGTGACTACGAGAGTCCAACCTACACGTGACTACGAGAGTCCAACCTACACGTGACTACGAGAATCCAACCTCCACGTGACTACGAGAGTCCAACCTACACGTGACTACGAGAGTCCAACCTACACGTGACTACGAGAGTCCAACCTATACGTGACTACGAGAGTCCAACCTACACGTGACTACGAGAGTTCAACCTACACGTGACTACGAGAGTCCAACCTACACGTGACTACGAGAGTCCAACCTACACGTGACTACGAGAGTCCAACCTACACGTGACTACGAGAATCCAACCTCCACGTGACTACGAGAGTCCAACCTACACGTGACTACGAGAGTCCAACCTACACGTGACTACGAGAGTCCAACCTATACGTGACTACGAGAGTCCAACCTACACGTGACTACGAGAGTTCAACCTACACGTGACTACGAGAGTCCAACCTACACGTGACTACGAGAGTCCAACCTACACGTGACTACGAGAGTCCAACCTACACGTGACTACGAGAGTTCAACCTACACGTGACTACGAGAGTCCAACCTACACGAGACTACGAGAGTCCAACCTACACGTGACTACGAGAGTCCAACCTACACGTGACTACGAGAGTCCAACCTACACGTGACTACGAGAGTCCAACCTACACGTGACTACGAGAATCCAACCTCCACGTGACTACGAGAGTCCAACCTACACGTGACTACGAGAGTCCAACCTACACGTGACTACGAGAGTCCAACCTATACGTGACTACGAGAGTCCAACCTACACGTGACTACGAGAGTTCAACCTACACGTGACTACGAGAGTCCAACCTACACGAGACTACGAGAGTCCAACCTACACGTGACTACGAGAGTCCAACCTACACGTGACTACGAGAGTCCAACCTACACGTGACTACGAGAGTCCAACCTACACGTGACTACGAGAGTCCAACCTCCACGTGACTACGAGAGTCCAACCTACACGTGACTACGAGAGTCCAACCTACACGTGACTGCGGTACAAGACCAAAGCACGTGCGTCTTTCGTTCACTGGCGATAAAAGGTCAAACGATGCAACTGCAAGAGGCATAGATCCTCATCAGCCCCTGCAGTTGCGGAGGCTGATGAGGATCTTTGCCTCTTGCTGACCCCGCTTTGTGTCCATGTTCCTTGGACGGATGGGGCTCCATGGTGTTGTATTAACCCCTTCACTACCGAGAAAAGCGAAAGCGACCCAACTGCAAGAGACAGAGATCCGGGCGCGACTGCGGGGACTGATGAGGATCTATGTCTTGGTGAGACCAACTTGCATCTATATTTTGGGGACGGTTGTAGAATTTGGTCATTGAAAGAACAAAGATTTTCTGTAACAAAATATTCGTCTACTATACTGGCAGAAAAGGGGCTAAGATTTCAGAAACACCATCTGCGACCATTGGCAGGTGAATGGTTAATCACCGAGTGAAAAGCCATTCGTACTGTATACTATTTACTTTAGCATCACTAGTGTCAACCTTGTTTTGTCAGCTTAGCCGAGGAAAACAGTCGCCATACCATTTTTCACCCGATTTCTACTAACCTGAGACAATGTTTGCTTTCAGTTAGTAGCCCGTTTCCACTAACGCGTCAAATAATACCGTATGTTGATACCACATCCCGCTACTGCGCGGTATTCATGGGAAGAAAGAACGTTATTTGTTGGTATTAGTGTTGAGTCTGATTTGATCCTACCCATGTTCCTATTTACCGTGCCATGTGTAAGCCGCGCATCCCGGGATGTGGCTGGCCGCGAATGAGTAAAAATAACGCTCAGTTTGTGAGAAACACAAGCGTTGAGATTACGAAGGAGGAAGGAAATAATAATAATAATAATAATAATAATAATAATAATAATAATAATAATAATAATAATGATTACGGATGCTTGATATAGCGCCAATCCTTCTGACAGAGCTCTAGGCGCTTTACAATCAGTTACAGACACGCACCGTCTTTGGACAGGGTGGCTCCCAAGTACTTGAAGCTATTGACCTCTTCTAGCTTCTGGCCGTTCATGTGAATGTTGCTGCTGCTGTCGCTTGTGGTGTTGATCATCACTTTGCTTTTATCCATACTGATCTCCATGCCATAAGACCCTGCGCTACTTGAAAGTTTGTCTGTCAGGTTTTGGAGCTCACTATTGCTGCCTGCCATGAGGTCAATGTCGTCTAAGAATCGAAGATTGCACAGGGATCTGCCACCGATAGAGATTGAAGTATGGTGGTCGTGGAGGGTTTCCTGCATGATCTTCTCCAGGAATATGTTGAAAAGGACAGGAGAGAGCAGGCATCCTTGACGGACACCGATCGTCGTCCTGAAGAACTCGCCTGACTGATTGTTAAGTAGAACCGCGCTGCAGGCGTTCTTGTAAAGCGCTTCTATCATTTGGATCAGTCCCTCCTCTATGTTGAACGATCTCATGACTTGCCAGAGTCCGTCGTGCCAGACGCGATCAAATGCTTTCCTGAAATCAATGAAGTTGTGGTAGAGTTCGCGCTGATGCTGCAGATGTTTCTCGATCAGGACGCGGCAGTTGAAAAGCAGAGATCCGTATCAGGATAGGTACAGCAACATCCGCAATGGCCAGGCTGGACAGGATATGGCGAAGTAACTCCATCAGCTTCACCATCAAGTACAGGCTTTACAAGTCCCTCGTAGTGTCTATTCTACTCTACGGCTGTGAGACTTGGACACTGCTTGCAGACTCAGAAAAGAAAATCCAGGCCTTTGAGAACAAGTGCCTGAGGAAGTTGCTCCGCATCTCGTACCGCGAGCACAAGACCAACGAATATGTACGGAGCATCGTCACTTCCCTGGTGGGCCCACATGAACCCCTTCTGGCAACCGTGAAACGGCGCAAGCTTGCTTGGTTTGGCCACGTGACCCGACACAACACCTTGTCCAAGACTATCCTCCAAGGCACTCTCGAAGGAAGTCGTCGGCGAGGTCGTCAGAGAAAGAGTTGGGTCGCAAACATAAAAGAATGGACCGAACTCGAGATGCCAGACTTGCTTGCCACCGCCCAAAATAGAACTCAGTGGAGAGCACTGTCTGTTGCTGCTGCCTTTCAGTCCCCCCAACGCCCAGTTCGGGCAAGGGACTGATGATGATGATGATGACAGACACGCAAAAAATAACAAGCAAGTAACTGTGAAACCGATTGTAACCTCTCTCTCTCTCTCTCTCTCTCTCTCTCTCTCTCTCTCTCTCTCTCTCTCTCTCTCTCTCTCTCTCTCTTTCTCTCTCTCTTTCTCTCTCTCTCTCTCTCTCTCTCTCTCTCTCTCTCTCTCTCTCTCTCTCTCTCTCTCTCTCTCTCTCTCTCTCTCTCTCTCTCTCTCTCTCTCTCTCTCTCTCTCTCTCTCTCTTGTTCTTACCGTAAATCAGTTAGAGTGACTACCAACGTTATTGTCTGCATCCACTGTGCTGTTTATTGATTACTTTGGTTCTACCTTATAGCCGCGTTGGTCATAAACTGATGTGACAGTAACATTGAGTGTTACCACCAGAGACTGTGTTAGTTTACACTGTAAAGATTGTGCTCATTTAAGAAAGACTTAATTTTCAGCCTCTTTCGTGTCTTTACAGTGAGACAGACTATTAGCTTGAGTGATTTAATTAAAATTGTACTGGAACGACAAAGAAGGGAACTTAGTGACAGCCGAACATACAGGTGTTCCATGCGGCGTTTCAAGTTGCGTCACTTTTTTCTTGTGGTTCAGTCACTCCCGCAGCGAGTTTTTTTGAGAGCTCAGTAGCTTAACGGCTACTTGTTCTCTGGAGGACTTTTATTCAATTACGTGGCCTTTTATCGTTTTATAGTTTTATAGTATTTTTTATTTCCGTGTTTTTCTGTATTCAATTGTTTCTTCATTGTTTATCTTGTGCACTCTGTATTTTGTAATAAGTCCAAGCGAATTTTCCATCAAAGGTGCAGTTATGAGAATAGGGCACCTCAATGTGTTTCATTTGTACAACAAACTAGCCGACATATCTGTATATATTAACGATCCTACACCGTTCCACCTGTTTGGACTCAGTGAGACGCGTCTGAGTTCCTGTGTAAGCGATGCAGCAATCAGTATCCCCAATTTTTCAGTTATTAGACGAGACCCCTTGTCTCCCGGTCAAACTGGCATCGCTGTCTATATTCATAATTCTATCCAGCATTTAGTTCATCGACGCGTCGACCTAGAAATGATGGGGGTGGAGTGCGTATGGGTCGAAGTCAAGTGTCCGAAATCAAAACCGGTATTAATTGGGTTCTTATATAGAAATCCCGCCTCAACTTTTGAGTGGTACGATCAGTTTAGTCATAACCTTGACAGAGCTTTAAAAAAGAAGGCCGACATTCTTCTATTGGGCGATTTTAATATAGATTTACTTAAGCCGCACCCCGCCTGGGGCTCAACGTCATCTCTGTTTGGCTTAGTACAGTTAGTGAAATCACCCACCAGAATTACTCCAACTACTTCCACGCTTATTGACCACATATATACTAATAAACCCAAAGCCGTCTCTGACGTTGATGTCTCAAATCTTAGTGTTAGTGATCATTATCCTGTGGCTTGCTCCTGGTCTTCTAAACTCCCTAAACCAAAAAAAGAACGGCCATACAACTATAACGTATAGGACATTCAAACACTTCAGGAAAGACGAATTTCTATTTGATCTAGAAAATACTCCTTTTAATGACGTGCTCCTGTCCTATGATCCTAATACCGCCCTCAGTATTTGGTACTCTCTTTTCCTAAATGTACTTAATAAACATGCTCCTCTACGCGAGAGGAGGGTAAAATCTAACACTCTTCCTCCCTGGCTTACTCCGGAAATCATGCAGGCGATGGCGCTTAGAA
>BTPG01000004.1:232583763-232600312 GCA_036245525.1 Semisulcospira habei
TGCACGCACACTTGTGTGCCAGATGCAATGCAGCGCAAGAGTAATGCGAGACGGTCATTACTCGAGTGATGCGTTGCACCACACACACACACACACACACACACACACACACACACACACACACACACACACACACACACACACACACACACACACACACACACACACACACACACACACATACTCGTTTACCTGAAATTATGGGGTAAGAAATCCAATGGTTAAAAATCACAACATTATGAGGTAACCACTTAAAGTAAAATACTGGATTAATGGTTTATCACAGGAAAGTAAAACCCAGTGTCAAGAAGTATACTAATGCTGTAGATTGCATGCATGAAGTATTAATAATAAAATCTTCTTATTTTTTCTACCAAACCATTGCAAACATTGTGAGGTACTATGTAAATTTATGCAAGATGAATATTAATTAATTGACAGGAAGTACCCCATACTGCTGTAAATGTGGAATGTAACATTCAGTGGAAGATAAGATTTTATGGTGGTGGTGTAATAATTAAAAATACTGTGATTATACTTGCACTAAGGTCAATCAACAAAACTACATTGTTGACATAGCATAGGTAAAAATCTATTTGATGTTTATTGTATAGTGTGTTTAAGATATTTACAATTATACTATAAGCTATTTGGTAAGTATACAAGCCATATTAATAAATATACTTGAGGTTAAGCAAACAATAGAATAAGGAAGTTTAGCACTTTTACAAATACATTTTTGAAAAAAATGTAATTGTTATATAGCGCTTTTCCAGCTCAAGAGCTACTCAAGGCGCTGGCTGATACGGGATCAAACTCAAGTCGCACAAGACACCCAACTGCTACCTTTAGACACTTTGTCTAACGCCCAAACGACTGAGCACAACCCTGGGTGACAGGGGATAGGGAGAAGAAAAAAAATATACACTGAAAACAACCATTAGACTGAACAGTAAGAAGTAAGTAAATACTTAATCAACAAAGTATTTCAAACCACATACTGGGGCTACTCACATGTGTAAGTATGAAACTACAATTATGTGGTTATTTTTTACTGGGGAGCACATTGTATTAATGATTACGCATTCATTGTTCTTTCTATTTAAAAAAAAAACATGTAAAATATTTTGCAAATGAGGAGTTATTCTTTTTTTTTTTTACAATGCCTGTATACTTCCAATCTGCATTATTGCATGAATTTGAAAACAAAAGTTGGTGCAACGTGACTAGCATTAGTATGCGGATTTACGCATTGCAGTGTGTAATACTAATAGGGAACCTTTATTCTCTCCAACAATTGGCACACAAAAGTAACTGCTTGTGTGGTGTAATTCTTTTATTTTTATTTTTATCAAATTACAATTTAATCTGTGTTGCGCTTGATGTGATTTGTACAGTGTGGAACAGTAGTATAATGTCAAATCTTGATATTGCAATTACTATTATTTTATTTAACTCTATTATATTTTCTAAAACATTCTCGTGCAAAGAGAATTCTTCAACAACTAATTGCAGTTAATAAAAGTTCAGTTCAGCTGAATTAACTGTGTGTGGTTTGTTTATTGCAACAGGCGTGACTACACCTCCCACTGTCCTTTGTTTATTTTTTTTCTTCATTATTTTGACTTTCTTTGGCTATGTATTTATAAGTACATATATCAAGTCAATCAAAATGAGTCTACAAAAGAGAAGAAGAAGACAGAAAGAGGAAGAGGAAAGAGAAATGAACCATGAAGAAAAGGAAATATATCCCTAAACTACAGGAAATCGTTTTTGTTTTCACTGATCACTAGTTTATTGTCTTTCCAGCAGCAACTAAAATATCATTGTGAAAAAGCAAATCAATTTTGCAAAAATATTCTTTATCCTTAATGAAAAGCAGTATTGTTGCCAAACTAATATATTATTCATTTAGTGCCACCAACAGGAACTCAATCATGAATTTGCATCCAAAACAAATATTTCAATTAAAACTTTTTAAAATCAAAACGTAACATGGCTAAATCTATCAGCATTTTGCAACAAATCACAAAAGGGTACTAGCACTTGTAGAAACTAATAAAAACTACTCGAATCATTTGGTGCAGCTGGCCAGTTACACTGTATGTTTTGCATCTGTTCTCAAAAACTATTCCGCAACTTCTACCCTTCCAAAACTTAAATAAAATATACAATGTTGGTTTAATCATTGTTTATAACAGTCCAGCGGACTGCGAAGAGCCGAATCAGGACCACAGTGTTAGAAAAAGGACCTTAAACCCCATCCGCATACAAAAGATCTGCAGAGACAACCACAAAGGTAACACTGAAGGCACTCCACCAGCTGGTCACTTTACAATAAAGGCATCTCACGCAAGAGACGCTGAGGTGCACTCTATTTATCGAACCCCGATTACAAAAACAAAATAGAATATAAACATCAGTACAAAATAGTAACAAAATGCATACATAGAAAATGACTACATAGCTAACCATTCATGGAAAGCAATAGTGACCATTTGGCAGAGGCGTCCAATACCACCAAGCTGACCCAACATACAAATGAGGAGTTCTGGGGGGAGTTTTCATGAAAAAAGGTAACTGACTGGTCTAGTGAAGAAGAGAGATAGTAGAATGAAAGAATAGATTAAGAAAGAGGAAGAACAAATCAGAATGATAGGAACAGTGGGAATTTCAAGTTTATTTGTTTTGTTTAATCATTACTTATAAGGGTCCAGCGAACTGCGAAGAGCCGAATCAGGACCACAGATTGTTGGAAAAAGGACCCCCCCCCCCCTCCCCATTCGCATACAAAAGATCTGCAGAGACAACCCCAAAGGTAACAATGAAGGCACTCCACCAGCCGGTCACTTTACAATAAAGGCATCCCCACGCAGGGGACGCTGAGGCACACTCTTGAGGCACACTCTAATTTATCGAACCCCGGTTACAAAAACAAAATAGAATATAAACATCATTACAAAATAGTAACAAAATGCATACATAGAAAATGACTACATGTAGCTAAAAAACACCAATTCATGGAAAGCACTAGTGACCATTTGGCAGAGGTGTCCAATATTACTAAGCTGACCCAACAGACCCAATATACAAATGAGGAGTTTTTGGGAGAGTTTTCAAGAAAAAAGGTAGCTGACTGGTGGGGTGTGGGAAATCTGTATCAGGTAAGGTTTAATTTGAAAACCCTATTATTATACTAAGCAAAATTATAGTTTTAAATCATACTTTAATAGCAAAAGGTCATTTAATATGCATCCATGGTGGTCTCATCAGTGATGAATTACACAAACAATTACACATGCCTTTTACATTTTCATATTACTGTAATAGCAGTGTTGAATTACCTAATCAAGGTTTTATAACTTTATAAGTAAAAAAAAAAAAGAACACATAAGGTGTGATAAAAGCCAAACAACCCAAAAACATCACCATTAACACAATACACCATGAACTCAAACTGTAGAATTAAGTAACTTAGTTAACTTGAATAAAAACGCAAAATACAAAAACTGAAAAAATAAATAAAGATAAAAAAAAAAGATAATTAGGAACTGCCTTTGATTGTTTTGGTTATATTTTATTGGTTCCCGTTAACATGCGGCCTGTCATATCAGTAACTGCCTTTGATGACAGTATAGAGTAACACCAGTGATGATTCAGCAACTCAAGGCTTACATTTCAAACTCAGTATTTGCAATATTCAAATTTTGCTTATCAGTGACTGTATGTAACATAAAAAACATGTGTGATAAAAACAGAACCACTAAAAACATTACCATCAACACAATACACCATGAACTGAAACAGTGTAGAATCAAGCATTCTATAAAACAAAACTGAATAAAATTGTTTATTTGTTTAATTATTGCTTATAAGGGTCCAGCGTACTGTGCAGAGCCGTACCAGGACCACAGATTGTTGGAAAAAGGACCTCATCCCCCCCCCCCTCCCATCCGCATACAAAAGATCTGCAGAGACAACCCCATAGGCAACACTGAAGGCACTCCACCAGCCGGTCACTTTACAATCATACAAATGAGGAGTTGTGGGGAGAGTTTTCAAGAAAAAAGGAAGCTGACCCGTCTAGTGAAGAAGAGAGATAGTAGAATGAAAGAATAGATTAGGAAAGAGAACAAGTGAGAAGGATAGGAACAGTAGGAATTTCAAGCACTTAATCTCCACAAAATGGGAATACTATTTATACAGAAACCCCCCGGCATCCCCACGGGGGGACCTGAATAAAAACGAAACTCATAAAACAAAGTAGAAAGTAACAATAACAAAATTTTGATAATTAACTAACTGCCTTTGATAACTGTATACAGTAACACCAGTGTTGATTCACACCAACTCAAGGTTTTTCATTTTAAGATCTATTTTGCAATCTTATAATTATTTTTTCCTTTATCAGTGACTTTAAAAGTCACATTAAAAAGAACACGTTTGATAAAAGCAGAAGAACCAAAAACAATCACCACAAACCCCATACACCGTGAACTGAAAGCGTAATCAAGTATCCTAGAAAACTTGAATGAAACTTAGCGAAACGAATAAAAAGTGACAAGTGTTGATTCACCAACTCAAGGCTTACATTTCAAGAACAGTATTTGCAATCCTTTACTCTTTCTTGATAAGTGACTTTATAAGCCAAATTTAAAAAAAAAACCACCACGTCCATGACAAAAGCAGAATTAAAAAAATCAGCAGCACCAATGTAAGAAGCACAATACACCTTAAACGAAAACAGAGTTTGAATGAATTACTATAATTTTCAGTCTACAAGCCGCGACTTTTTCCAATTTTCACATTGAAGCATTCAGGTCATTTGCTCAAACACACCCTCATCAAGCCAAATACCAGACGAAAAAAAAGCTTACGATGCAACATTCAAGTTCAGGGTGATCGTGACAAGATTTCGAAGGAAACGCTACTACATCTGTTAAACTCCGACACCGAAGATGAAGACTTTAGTGGATTCAGTGGCCAGGACACTGACTAAATGTGATAATCAACTGTATTATTTGTGTTGAACATGTATGCAGCTTTTAAACCAGAGCGGCTTATTAGTGAAAAAGTTAAGATATTTATTTTAAATTTAATAGTGTGCGGCTTATAAACAGGAGCGTTCAAGGCCGAAAATTACGGTACCCTAGCAAATAAACAGTTAGCAAAACATACAATTCTCTAAGAAGAGAAAATAATAAAATAACTGTATAGTAATGCCTATGTTGCTTAGCCAAGGTTTACAGTTCAAGATCAGTATTCGCAATTTTCTAATCTTTCTTTATCACTATCAGTAACTTTATAAGTAAAAAAAAAGAACACATGTTGAATGAAAAAAGCATCATCCCCAGTCACCACAAATGTTAAGTAGCCCAACACACCTTAAACTGAAAATGTCAAATCAAGAGATAGAGAGCTGAATGCCTATTTGTTTTTACCCTGTGTACTTAGGTCATTACTTCCTGTTCTGTAGCTTGTTTACTTCTCTCTTCTTTTTTTCAATTTCATTTCTTACAGTGCATTTGATTTTCAACCATGTTTTGTTATGCAGTGTAGGTTCCGTTTTTATTAAGTATTCACATTCTGCCTTCTTTGGTACAGCATACCTGTCGATATGAGCTTTGAAGTGGCATCTGATCAGATCAGCCTGTTGTGAAAAAAGAAAGTCTTTTCTTTTGCCTACACAAGTTTCAGTAGAAGTATAATCTTTGCTGGCATTCTTGCGTTTTTCTGGTCTTCTGAGCTTGCTGTGTTCATCTTGCACGAGTTCAGATCTCATGGTCTCTTTCTCAGATTCATCTGATTCGATTCTTGTGGGCTCTTCCTCAGATTCAGCTGGTTCGATTCTTGTGGGCTCTCCTTCAGCTTCTGATACATCATTTTCTTCAAACTCTGATTTGTGAAATTCCAAATCTTGTTCCAGCTGAATGTCTTCTAGTGACTTTCCTTGAAACCTGGCTATCTGCCCATTTTCTGCAGCAATCAGCAAGCGACTCACTTTGGCAAGCTGAAAGGTATCTTGAGGTAGACGGTAAAAGTCGCGATGAACAGAGATATTATGTCCCAGGAAACCACATACCTGTTCTAATTCATGTTCTGTCAAGTTCAGAATCTGAGATACCGTCGCCAAGTGTTTCCTAAGCTTGGTGCTTGTGATGTCCTGTGGACGAGCTGCTCCACTCTCTTCAACTGCTTCGTGCAGACAGGTGTGACCTTCAATGTAGTTTTCTGAACCAAAATGGGGCCTTGCAAACACATACTTGTTGTTGACATTGACACCGACTCTCTCTCTGTGCTTCAGAAGTTCCTCAACCTCATCCTTCATTGCAGCTGTAAATAAGATGGGTACCTTCCTCCCGCGTTTGCCAACTACCTCCACTCGGAAAAAGCTATTGACAAGCTTCTTTTCCATCTCAGATAGTGCTGCCATGATGTCATCACTAGGCTGACAATTATTCCTAGCTTCTTCGAAGTTAGAAACCAGCATTCTTGAAGCCTCACCACTCCGTCGTCTGTTGAACATTAATATGTTGGCCAGAGAAACCTTTGCAAGATTGAGCCAAGTTGATGGGGTTGTGTTTGACCTGAGGGCTGACAAGCATTTCTTTCTGTTTTCTCCCAAATACTTTGTCACTTTTTTCAGATCTTCTGTCAGGGGCAAGACATGTGGCTTATTGTACTTTCTGCCTTCCAGAGTAGACAGAGCACATGATGAAATGTCTCTCCATTCTGATTCACACAGCTCTCTGAAACACGCGGACTTCTGTTGGATTTCTACATCGCCTGACATCAGTGCTTGATTTCTGACAATTCCGGCGCACTTCTTGATGGAATGTCCAAGCTTCACGGCCAAAGATGGATTGCCATAGATATTCTTGACTTCGTCATAGCTGCAAAGTCTTTTAGCTGCCAACACACACTGAGGAAATTTGTTTGGGATTAAACAACTGTCAAGTCCAGTTATTTCATGATCAACCTTTCTAGCTGCTTGCAGAAAACGAGCCAGCTCCCTGACTTTCTGCCTGATGAATCCTCTTTTGCTCTCAATATGACCATATTTTTGATACAGTTTCTCACCGTACCTTGTGATGATTAGATCGTTCTTTGCTATCTGTGTGATTTCATCAGAATGCATCGATGCAGTTATGTTCTCTCTGAATCCTTGGCTGCAGCTTATTTTGCACGGAAGCAAAGACTCTGCCCTGCCTATCACACGTCTACCTTTCTTTGTTTCTGTCTTGAATTTGCAGGAGTTTTCATGGCGCCACAGCTCTTTTCGAAGAAAGAAACCTAAACAGAATGTGCAAGGAATGTAATTACTGGGATCGACTGGTTCAGTTGGAGAGCGCCATGGAATCAGTATACCTTCTTGCGCCTCTAGGACACGACAGTTGTGCTGGTAGTTTCCTTGATTCCTGACTTTTTCTAAAAGCCACTCTCGTTCTTTAGACTTCTTTGCTTTGGATAATATTTCTGCAATTTCTGGTTCATTCTGATGTTTTTTAGAGAAAAGATGCTTGCAAAGATTGGTTGTAAGAACATCACAAAACTTACAGTTCATCTGCTTATCATACACTCTCTGTCCATTAGATGTATTGGTCTTTGCTAGATGAACTGTTACTCTGTGTGCTGCTGCTGTTGATGATGATGATGATGATACTTCTGATGACGACACCATCGGTTTCCTTACACTTCCTCTAGAGCTACTGAATGTGGATGATGAAGGTACTGATGATGCTCTTGCTTGTTCTTTCCCACCTTGAGAGGAGCTACTGGCTACAGAGGATGAAGCTACAGAAGCTGTGCTGCAGGATTGTGACATCGATGCCATGGACAGTTCTCCTCCTAAGAGATTGATTAAAAGCACACTTGTGAGAAGCAAATAAGTATATAAGTACATGCACATTTTAGTACAAAATAATACTTTTTATGCTAAATATTATTAATTTGTAAAGTCAATGTGATGTTCCCACGAACTTTAACCAAGGTCATTGAGTACAAGATACTTATTGGAAGCAAACAACTACAAGTACATTCACATTCTAGTGTCAGGCATGGGAATTGCCAAATGGGCTAGGGTCATACAGGTCGAAGGGTGAAGGATTGAGGTGCAGAACGC
Source organism: Semisulcospira habei (assembly GCA_036245525.1). Taxonomy (NCBI): domain Eukaryota; kingdom Metazoa; phylum Mollusca; class Gastropoda; family Semisulcospiridae; genus Semisulcospira; species Semisulcospira habei. The sequence goes on from BTPG01000004.1 coordinate 232,591,886, forward strand.
AAACTTAGACATTTTTACAAACACCAATTTAAACTTAAAAGTAATGTTTTAGATATACTTGACTCTTCTCTCTCGATGACTAGCTTTGTCTCTGCAACCACCCGGGCCTGCTACTTCCACCTCCGTCGAATCAGTCAGATCAGAAAATACCTCACCACTGAAGCTGCCATTAAACTTGCTGTCTCCCTCATCCTGTCTTGCATTGACTATTGCAAATCCCTTCTTTCCGGCCTCGTACTCTGATACTTATTGCTCTCTCAATCGGCCTCAATTTATATTATTTTAATTTTTGTGTCAACTTATATTTACGAAAGGTCATATTCAATATCTCAAGGTCATCTAGTCGGGGTCTATGGGTGGTAAATTAAATACGATCCAGGTTATACAATTCCCATGCATTTAAATGGGTGAAAATAATAATAATAATAATACAATTAATAATAATTACTGTATTTATAATGTGCTCATCTTATAATAATTATAACTCTAAGCGCGCACTCGCAACAAACGCATGCATGTGCACGCTTTTAACAATGACACATGACAAAGACGCAAAAATTACATTTACTCACAAATACTCATAACACAAACAGACCGGACATTGCAAGCAAGACAGCTGGCAGTGGGGTGTGGGGTCACAGTGCTAGAACTGCTTGAAAAGGTAAGTTTTGAGGGCGGACTGGATGGAGAAGGCAGTGGGTTTCTGATGAAGAGAGAGTGGGAGTGTTCCAGATGGATGGGCCGTAAACAGAAGGAACGGGAGCCGAAAGTGCTGAGTTTGGAGTGAGGGATGCAGAGGTGGAGAGGGTCAGAGGCAGAGTGAAAAGACCGGGAGGAAATGTAAAGGTGAAGTAAGTCGGAGAGATAGCGAGGAGCAGAGTTGAGAGATTTGTAACAGAGAGACAGTCTTGTATTGAATGTGTTGGGAGATGGGGAGCCAATGAAGGATTTTGAGCAAGGGAGTAACGTGGTCAGATTTATTCTTTCTGAGGACGAGGCGGGCAGTATGGTTTTAAACGCGTTGGAGAGGGACAGTGGTGGAGCGAGGGAGGCCGGAAAGAAGGGAGTTGCAATACTCAATGCGAGACAGGATGAGAGAGACAGCAAGTTTGGTGGCAGTTTCAGTGATGTATTTTCTGATCTGACTGATTCGATGGAGGTGAAAGTAGCAGGCCCGGGCAGTGGCAAAGTCAAAGCTGGTCATCGAGAGAGAAGAATCAAGGATAACTCCATGGTTCTTGGCAGAGTCTGAGAGAGGGATAGAGGTGCCGTCAAGCTGAAGATGGAGAGAGGAGGGGAGCTGAGGGAGTTTCTGGCGAGTGCCTACCAGCATGGCTTCCACTTTGTCGTTAAGTTTAAGTTTGTTTGCTGTCATGTTTGCATTTAATAATGTGTTTTATGCAAACCTGTACTTATTTTTCAAAGGTCAATGTGACCTTGGTCAAGGTCAATCAAAGGAATATTCATTAGCAGCAATGTTATATGAAAGTCATCCAAATTGGTATCGAACAAAAGGTCTTCTTATCCTTTATCATACATGTATAGATGGAATGTGTGTTTTCAAAAACATGATGAAAAAGTAAGGAAAAGTTACAAAAATGAGTCAGTACCTATGGTTTGTGACATTTCATGGTCATACAATATCAAACCAAGAATGGTGTGGTTACGTTTATTAATGTCCTGGAAAAAGTCAATGTAAAAGTTTTTACATCGACCAGAGGACAGACGATACGAATCATCATTATAAGCTCACTTTTGCTATGCAGGTGAGACACAGAAATTGTATTATTGACCTGAGTTTACACACTAGTTGGTACGGAAACAAACTCGCACTCTTTTGGTTTTAATGTACCTAGATTCTTTTCCCCCAGAAAAGATTAAAAGTCAAGTTACATTATGTAAGTCATGCAAAATATCATACACATTTTTAAGATCTTGAACATATTTCTCAAATGTACCGACGCCTGGAGCAAGATGGACCGACTGGCTCTCAGCACAAAGCCCAGATTCACTGTATGGTGTTGTCTCCTTCATTCCATGAAAATTCAGTGTGTAAATTAAACCCAACGTTAAATGCTTCTTACCATTAATTGTTTCTGTAAAGATGCCAGCTGCTTTCATCACCTGGACATATGCACCTGTGGACTCTTCTTGGTCATTTGTTGCAACTCCATCTAACAAACTGCAAGTGCCTGCAATGCAAAAGATAATAATTATAAACTTATTCTTTAAATAGCAGTGCATTTATTTTACTGTGTCCTAACAATGTGACTTTGGCTTAAAGTTAAAGCCAATCAACGATGGATGCTCTCATCAAATTAACAACCATTACAAGTTTGGCTGAGATACACATACAAACCAGACAGTCACATTATAAGCAAGAGACAGCTGGCAGTGGGGTGTGTGGTGGGGTCATAGTGCTAGAACTGCTTGAAAATATAAGTTTTGATAGCAGACTGGAAGGAGGAGGGAGAGGTTTTCTGACGGAGAGGAGTGTTCAAGATGGATGGGCCGTAAACAGAGGAGTGGGCACCGAAAGTGCTGAGTTTGGAGCGAGGGATGTGGAGGTGGAGAGGGTCGGAGGCAGAGCGAAGAGATCGAGGGAATGTAGGGGTGAAGTAAGTCGGAGATAGAGAGGAGCGGAGTTGCTGATGGATTTGTAGCAGAGACAGAGCCATGTATTGAATGTGTTGGGAGATGGGAAGCCAGTGCAAGGTTTTGAGCAAGAGAGTGATGTGGTCAGATTTCTTCTTTCTGAGGACGAGGCGGGCAGAATTCTTTTTAATGCGTTGGAGAGGGAGAGTGGTGGAGCGAGAGAGGCCAGAAATGAGAGAGTTGCAATAGTCGATGCGAGACAGGATGAGAGAGACAGCAAGTTTGGTGGCAGTTTCAGTGGTGAGGTATTTTCTGATCTCACAGATGCGATGGAGGTGGAAATAGCAGGCCTGGGTAGTGCCAGAGACAAAGCTGGTCATAGAGAAAGAAGAATCAATGATAACGCCAAGGTTCTTGGCAAACCTTGGCAGAGTCTGAGAGAGGGATAGAGGTGCCTTCAAGCTGAAGATGGAGAGAGAATGAGAGCTGAGGGAGTTTCTGGCGAGTGCCTACCAGCAAGGCTTCCGTTTTGTCGTCATTCAGTTTAAGTTTATTTGCTGTCATCCAGTCTTTCACGTCTTCGCAGCAGTCGGCTGTGCCAGTCAGTAGTGACTAAATGTTGTCAGGTTTGTCTTTGTCTTGTAGTTGTGAGTAATCAGCATAGAAATGGTAGTTTATGTGATGAGACTGGATGATGATGGACAGAGGGGAGGTGTAGGGTGTGAGAGGGCCAGACCCAGGACAGACCCTTAAGAATAGAATGGTCAATAGTGTTGAAGGCAGCAGAGAGATCGAGTAGAATAAGAAGTGAGATGTTGCCCGAGTCAGTTGAGAGAAGAAGGTCGTTCAGAATGTTAAAAAGGGCTGTTTCAGTGCTGTGATGTTTGCGAAAGGCAGACTGGAAGAAACTGGGGAGATAGTTGGTGGTGAGGTAAGCATCAAGCTGGTTGAAGACAACCTATAGTAGCTTGGACAGAAAAGAGAGATTGGAGACTGGGCGATAGTTCTTGAAGACATTTGGGTCGAGGCTGGTTTTTTTGTTTTTTTTAGGAGAGGGTGAACCGTGGCCGGCTTATATATATCAGGAATGGAGCCAGTTTTTAGAGAGGTGATGAAAGGCAGAAGTTTTGGGAGTCCATCATAATACAGGAAGCAGGGAAAGGGTCTAGTTCACAGGTTTTGAAAGACATAGTCTTTATGGTCTTGAGAACAACTTCCTGAAAGACAGCGGAAAACCGAGAGAAAGGGGAGTCAGGAGGGCAAGGCCGAGACGGTAGAATATCAAGTGTGTGATTAAAGTGTAAGAAATATAGGTGGAAAAGGCGGTTTGGAGTTCGTCTTTGCTGTGTGTGTTGGGGAATGGAGAGTCCTTAGGTGTGCCGAAGAGTTTGTTCATCGTGGCGTAGAGAGTATTGGAAGAAGTGGATTCTAGGATTTTGTTTTAAAGGTATTTGCGTTTTGGCATCGAGATCATTCTGCAGACTTTGGATCTAATGGTTTGGAAAATCTGTGAAAGATTAGATCAGATGAGCGCCACGGCCAGATTAAAACACTCCTAATCTCAACCCTGTAAATGTTTTCTGCAATGTCCTGGACATTTTGGTCAAGGTCATTTCAATGTCAGTCATTCTAAGAAACATTTATTAGTAGCAATGAAATATAAAAGTAAGTACTTGTTAAAAATAAACAAAAATAATGCATTTTTAATGTTTTGTCGAAGTTGAGAAGGTCAAATTGACCTTGACCTTGAGGTTAGGACAGCACGTATGGTTCTATAGACGTTCTACATCACACAAATTTTTACAAGTTATTCAGAAATGTCAACAACACATCGCTGGGATTATGGTAGCCGTCAACAGCATACAGATCATCGCCTTCTGATTATAGAGATATTCAACATCGAAACCCAACCGATGCACAATGAAAATGGACTCACAAGCACTCAAACGCAGACAACATTCGTATTGGCATAATGGACACACTGTAAACAAACTGATTCATATGAGAAATGAACAAAGTGTCCAAGTAAAAGCCACAGATTTTATGTAAAGCCCCACAGACATACAACAAACAACATGGATATTACACTGACTCACTTTGCTACGCATGCAAGTCAACAAAGCACTTTCCTCACCTTTTGTTCTTTCAAGTGTACTTGTAACTCTCCATTTCGCCGATGCCAAGTGACACGGATTGACTAGAGGCAAATATTCTGCAACACATGATTGAAAACTTTCAAAGAAATTCTACTACAAACCATGATTCGATTAAACCTCATGAGAGAAAGAAAGCCAAGAAGAAGGGAAGAGTGGAGGGGAAAGAAAAAAAATTAAGCAATAGCACTGGTTAACACATCTTGAAAACTTTAGTTTTCAACTTTTCTACCTACTACACTCATACATGTATGTATACTATAGCAACAGTGGCACATATGCAACATTAACAGTATTAAAATGGAAGAAAACGTCTAGGTTTTGGTGTTCTTGTTAATTCCACATTGTCTTTTTAAGCTAGGAAACCAAAAAATATTGCAAAGCATACCTTAATAGAAGGTGGGAAAATTAAGGGAAGCCGTTGTAGATTTCCTTTGCATTACTAGACAGTTTAACTAAAAACTAAGACTTAGTGTTTGCGTAATTCAACAATTTAATAAACCCGTGCAATGTAGTTGATAGTAAAAAAAAAAAAGTTACCTGTTACTTCTCCTTCCACAACATACAAACAAAACAGCCATTCACCGCAAATCAAAAAGTAAATATTGTAACCTCACCAACACTTTCTGAACTGCCAGTGTCACTTTCAGGCATGTATTCCGATCCATCAGATGCACATTCTGAACATAGAGCATAAAATGTTTCAAACACAAATTATAATTAATAGTGGGGTTATTTTTTAAACATATTAATTACACCTTATTAAGTTAGTTTTAGTTCCAAAGACCAAACTAAAATTCACTAAACTCTGTACACTCTTTGACCAGTAAGTGGAGACCCAAATCAAGCTGTAAGATTCTAAAGTTATAAATAAGGCTCAAACCAAACAAGCTGCGAGCATAAGATTCCAAACTCATTTGTTATCGTTAAACAGAGAAATTGAAGCAATGATAAATCAGTATGCAAGAGTGGATGGAGTGAGGATGTGTAATAATAATAATTACGTTAATTATAATGTGCTTATCTTACAAAGATTATAACTCTAAGCATGCATGCACAACTCATGCATGCATGTGCATACTTTTAACAATGACTCACATATGACAAAGACTCAAGAGTTATGTGTGTGTGTGCAAGAAGGGTTGGGGGCATCAGAAATTGGTACATTACCTGAGTGTGTTGTGCTTTCACTTTCACTGTCCATATAAGTGTCCATTGCGCTGCAAAATATTAAAACAATAGATGTTGTAATAACATAGAAAATTATACTGATAAAAAATCTCTAAAATAAAAACAAAATCCGCAATCCTTCCAATATGGTTTGTTTTGAAGGATAAGCCCAATAAAGGCATCTCTTGTGTAGTAATACAGTTTGTTAAACATATGATTAATTGGTGGTGAATGTGTGAGAACCTGTGCCTCGAATCACTATGCAGTGTGAGATGCGTGCGCATTATTAATCACTGTATTATTATTATTATGTTAATAATAGAAACTCCCTCAGCTCCCCTCCTCTCTCCATCTTCAGCTTGACGGCACCTCTATCCCCCTCTCCGACTCTGCCAAGAACCTTGGCGTTATCCTTGATTCGTCTCTCTCGATGACCAGCTTTGTCTCTGCCACTGCCCGGGCCTGCTACTTCCACCTCCGTCGAATTAGTCAGATCAGAAAATACCTCACCACAGAAGCTGCCACCAAACTTGCTGTCTCTCTGATCCTGTCTCGCCTTGACTATTGTAACTCCCTTCTTTCCGGCCTCCCTCGCTCCACTACTCTCCCTCTCCAACGCGTTCAGAACAATACTGCCCGCCTCGTCCTCAGAAAGAAGAAATCTGACCACGTCACTCCCTTGCTCAAGATCCTTCACTGGCTCCCCATCTCCCAACGCATTCAATACAAGACTCTGTCTCTCTGCTACAAATCCCTCAACAACTCCGCTCCTCTCTATCTCTCTGACTTACTTCACCCCTACATTCCCTCTCGCTCTCTTCGCTCTGCCTCCGACCCTCTTCGCCTCCGCATCCCTCGCTCCAAACTCAGCACTTTCGGCTCCCGCTCTTTCTCTGTTTACGGCCCATCCATCTGGAACACTCTCCCACTCTCTCTCCGTCAGAAACCCTCTCCCTGCTCCTTCCAGTCCGCCCTCAAAACTTACCTTTTCAAGCAGTTTTAACACTATGACACCACCACACACCCACCGCCGGCTGTTTCTTGCTTATAATGTTTGTGGTGTGAGTATATGTAATTTTGCGTCTTTGTTAAATGTGTCATTGTTAAAAGCGTGCACTGTGCGTGAGTTGTGAGTGCGCGCTTATAATTATTATAAGATAAGCGCATTATAAATACAGTAATTATTATTATTAATATGATGGAACATAGTGTTGAACATTTTCAATCAGAACTGATTATCAATGAAAAACCTTTTTCCCCCCTCACCATCCCAGACTGAAACTCCTTGCCTGCAGTGGTTGCCTCCGCAACGACCCTGGCCTTATTGCAATCAACTTCTAATCAGTACACCCATCCCCCCCACCCACCCCCTCCACCCAACCCCTTCCCTCAATCCCATTTCCCACCATGAAAAGCATTATTTGAGACACTCTGAAATCTGTCATTACCACACTACTATTACCAGTGCACCCCAAATAAGTGCAGCAGGTTTTTTCCAACAGATTAAGTGGCTGCCTATAACAATGAACAGAAATGCAAAGACACGTGTCGTCTGCTGCGTGTTTTAACTGACGTTACATGGTCCTGCCATTTCTGGCAGAGGCCGTGCGACCTAGTTTTCGAGTTTTGTATTCTTTTAGTCCTGTAAAATAAACGTGCATCCAGCGATTAATATATGAATTATGTCAGTATTGATGCTTTGGTTTGTTTTCACACGATGACATAACGGGAGATTTCGGCCACGTGATATTCCTTCATTTGAAGCACCGTGTTCGCGATTTTGTTTTTCACTTACTAAAAGTAAATCTAAACGTCTGTCATACTCTACTGGCAATAACAATCAATCTGGTGATGAAAATATTAAATATTATTTTTGGCCTTTTTCCGACGATGAGCATTACATTTACTCGGATTTTTTTTCTTCATTTTTTTATTTTTTGTGGAATGGGGGGGGGGGGGGGGGGGTCTCGCATAACTTCATGAAAAACTGCACTGTGACTATTACCTGCCTGACACTACGTGGTAATGCATCAAATTAATGACAAGAACATGTAATACGTACAAACATATTAATCTAAATTGGATGAAATAACCAATGAAGAAATACTTACTTTATTGTTGTTTGAAGATTAATTTCCGAAGTTCCACAGACGCACATCCGCCATCTTGAAATAAGCGCACTTTGTGACAGTCCGCGCATGCGCATCATGCTTGGCGCGCACGCACGAGAATCAGCCAATAAATGAGCTTCAATACGTCATCTCATTATCCAACGCGAGAAAAACCCGGGGAGGTCCAAATCTGTGTGTAAGTGTGTGTACACACACCAAGAACATTTTAATGGTGTTATGGTGTACTGTAGCTTTTTGCAGCATTGTAAAGAAAATGAACTTTGTGTGCTCTCTATGGGGTTTGCTTTGTGGGGTAATGGAAAAAAGTACCCCATAAAAAAACGTTACCCATAAAGCTGGATAGAGTCCAGTGTGTAACCCCATAGTGTTATATAACC
>BTPG01000004.1:232605812-232620812 GCA_036245525.1 Semisulcospira habei
TTAGGGTCGGCAAGGTCTTTCGTTTTAGGTAGTGGGATCACTTTGGCTGTTTTTAGAGAAGATGGAAATATCCCCTGCTTTATGCAAAGGTTGTATATATATGTCAAGGTATCTAAAATATACGGTAGGGCCATTTTCAGAACTGAGCTACTAATACCATCATGGCCAGACGTACGTTTGTTCTTTAAGTACGAGATGGATTTTCCCACGTCGTATATCGTTAACAGCGGAATGCTGAATGACGTGTCAGGGTCCAGCCGTTCTGCACAAAACGTCTTTAGCTTTTCGGACACAGCTGAAGACTGACCAGAATATGTATTTTTTAGCAACGTACTGGCAGCCGAGAGGAAATGCTGATTCAAGATATCAGCTGATAACTGTGTACATTGTGCGGTATTTTTGGACCTCGTAAAAGCATTGATCGCTCGCCACACAGATACGACATCTTTCTTTCCGTTCATAAGACGGTGAAAAAGTGACCTTTGAGCTTTCCTCACTAAATGTTTAACATGGTTTCTTTGCCTTCGATAAGCAATAAAATCCTTCTTTCTTTTATAGTCATCTCGGAGCTGCATGGCATCCTTGATTTCCTTACTTAACCAGGCGGGAAGCTGGGGGTTCTTCACCCGTTTCTCTCTGAATGGAGTGTGTTTATCGAGAACACCAAGGAACAATCCGTACCACTCAGACAAAGCATCGTTGGGGTCATTATGGTAGTACACTGTATCAAAGTGTGTGCTACTTAAATCACAAAGAAATGTTTCCTTGTTGAAGTGTTTAAGTGATCTGTATCTAATAGTCGTGTGCTGATGTTTTCGGAATGAATTATCCGCTTTTAATGCCAAGCAACAGCACACCGGGTAGTGATCGCTAATCCCTACCTGAAGCACGTCTACTGCCATCACCCTTGATTGAGTAGTTGTATATATGTGGTCTATAAGGGTGGAGGAAGTTGGACTAACACGAGTTGCTGTTTTAACTAGCTGCTTTAAACCAAACATAGACATGGTGCACTCCCAAGCAGGGTTATTCAAAAACATGTTAATATTGAAATCGCCTAGGATCAAAATTTCAGAGCTGGACTGTCTGACCTTATCCATCATGGCGATAAAGTCGTCGAACCATTGAAATGTTGATGCTGGGTTCCTGTAAATGTACCCGACCAGCACGGGGCTGGATTTGTTTGCCCTTAACTCAACCCAAATGCATTCTACGGTTTTTGACTCCAGGTCCCCACGCCTGCGAGTAATACCGCTAATTGAATTATGAATGTATACTGCAATACCCGTATGTCCCGGGTATTCAGCATCGCGGCGCAGTACAGTGAAGTCCTGGATAGAAACGGCCTCATCGCTGATGTTACGATTGAGACGCGATTCCGTTACACCAAACAAGTGAAATGGATTGGATTGACTCAAGAGCACACACAGATCGGGAACTTTGTTAGTTAAATGATAAACATTTAAATGGCCAATATGTAACTGGCGATCATACACCATGATTGCTAATGTATGTCAATACCAAAGAGTACAAATAAAAAAGCTTATAAATGATACAAAGGCAAATAAGAGCTGAAATAATAAAACAAAGCAAAAGAATATCAGTCCGCTCTAACACACAGAATGTGGGAGGCAAGTGAAAAAAAAAAAAAAAAAAAAAGAGTTTCTTCTACGCATTCACTGATATAGACCACACTACCGGTCACTAACGGTCACTAACAGGGACTAATCCCTTTAGCAAACTTCAACAGTCAAAGCTAAACGACCCCGCTGCGCGATAGGGGAAATAAAGTCAGCGCTGCGAAAGGACACAGATATGATCGTAGTGTGAATATACGTAGAGCACTAGTAGAGAAAGTGTCACGGTGCACAAGTACTAGTGCTATAAGCGTCACAAATCGCACAGAGTGAGAAGATCGGTATTCACGAATACTGTCGGCAGAAGTCAAAAGGATGACAATGTTAATATTGGACCACGCGCAGTGGTTGAAGTTAAAAACAAATGAATACGTCTCTGCGCAAACACAATAATTATGAGCAATGAGACGCAAGAAAATCAATTCGATATTGTTCAGTGTTAGCCTGGAAAGTAAAGCACAAAGTTATGTAAGGAAGAGTAACTGAATGTTCTGGAAATGAGTCTAATACACACGCACGGGGTGGCTGTACTGTGCCCACGGTTCCTGCTGTGCGTATGGCGTGTATGTGAGAGAGAGAGAGAATTGAATTGAATTGAATTGAAACTTTATTTTCTAAGGATGAAGACAGTAGGCACGCAGGCCTTTTTACACGTCTGTCCTTAATAACATTTTAAATAAATATAACAGCAGAAAAGATAACATGACAAATAAATAAAAATAAAACGAAGAGATGATAATAATAATATAATAATAATAATAATAATAATAATAATAAACAGAAATATTTCGCGCGCGCACACACACACACACACACACACACAAACACACACACACACACACACACACACACACACACACACACACACACACACACACACACACACACACACACTCACACGTTCAGTCAGATGTAAGGCAGCACAAGGGTAACGCATGGTGCCTATTACTCAAGTGATGCGTTACAATTACGCACGCACCCACACACACAGACGCACACATACTCACGCATGTGCATACATTAGATTTAAATAAACCTAAAAGTAATCATATATTATATGAAAGAATATTAACTCTAAGATTTCAACTAAAAACTGAATGCGTAAAGTTAAAACTTCAAAAGTAAACTATTGAACACTAACCATCAACTGTAACTATTGAGGAATTGAAAATATCACATACACACACACAGACACACACACACATACTGACATACGGCGGCCGATGCGTACACGTATGCTAGTTGTACGGCAGCACAAGAATAAAGTAAAACACCCATTACTCGAGTGATGCGTTACACACACACACACACACACACACACACACACACACACACACACACACACACACACACACACACACACACACACTCACACGCACACGCACACACATTCAGTCAGATGTAAGGCAGCACAAGGGTAACGCATGGTGTCTGTTACTCAAGTGATGCGTTACAATCACGCACGCACGCGCACACACACACGCACACATACTCACACGTGCACATACAATAGATTTAAATAAACATAAAGATGATCATAGATTATATGAAAAATATTAACTCTAAGATTTCAACTAAAAACTGAAAGAGTAAAGTTAAAACTTCAAAAGTAAACTATTGAACACTAACCATCAACTGTAACTATTGAGGAATTGAAAAAAAAAAAAATACACACACACACACACACACACACACACACACACACACACACACACACACACACACACACACACACACACACATTCAGTCAGATGTAAGGCAGCACAAGGGTAACGCATGGTGTCTGTTACTCGAGTCATGCGTTACATTCACACATATGCACGCACACTTGTGTGCCAGATGCAATGCAGCGCAAGAGTAATGCGAGACGGTCATTACTCGAGTGATGCGTTGCACCACACACACACACACACACACACACACACACACACACACACACACACACACACACACACACACACACACACACACACACACACACACACACACACACACACACACACACACACACACACACACACACACATTTGAGCGTGCAAATATGATGCAAGTTGCATGTATGATAGCAGATCAAAGTAGCATGATACGGAATCAGAATTAATGATCATCTTTATGATACTATTAATAAAGTTTGTAGAGTACATCTAATCTGTTCGATTATTTCTGAGTAAATATTGTAGTAGTTGGGCTTTGAAGGAGCTCACAGACTGTGCTGATTTAATCTTTTTGGGGAGTGCGTTCCACAGTATTGTACCCGAGTAAGAAAAAGACGTCTTGAATATGTCTATTCTGGGCTTTGGAACTACCAGGTCATTTTTACGTGTGTTGTAGGGTGTGCTACAAGTCTTGAAAAGATTAGATATGTAAGCTGGTGTTTTTCCTACTGTGGCCTTATATACCATTACTAACTTATTAAAAACAAAGTGTTGATGGAGAGGGAGCATATGAAGTAAAGCAAGTTTTTCGTCGGTACTGCTTTGTTGTGGAATGTTTTTATCTAATATAAGTTTCGCTGCTCGCCTGTGGAGTGAGTTTAATCTTTTTAAATTTGCATCGCTACAGCCATCCCACACAGATGAGACATAATCAATATGCGATTTAATGTGTGCATTATAGAATAGTTGTCTTGTTTTTCTGTCAGTGAAATATTTTAGTTTAGCAAGAAGAAACAAATTTCTTGAGACCACCTTGCATATCTTATCTGTTGGGCTCTGCCAGCTGAGACAGTTATCAATGTGTGTGCCAAGTACTCGATGTTCTTTAACTTGCTGAACTTGTTCTGATCCCAGAAACAAGTTCAAAGGAGGGGTATTGAGCTGATGTTTTTGTCTTGTGGCGACGAGCATGCACTTTGTTTTACCAGTGTTTGGAATCATGAAATTATCAGCACACCATTTTGATGTAACATTTAGACCCTGCTGAAGGGTGAGGTTGACACTGAAAACATTTGCATCAGAAAAGTCTAATGTGCCATCATCTGCAAAAAGGCTGCAGGTGACTCCAGTGGGAGAAACATGTAGAGGAAGATCATTTATAAAAAGAGAAAATAATAAGGGGCCGAGTATTGATCCCTGTGGCACACCATGACGAATTATACCCTCTGCAGATTGTTTGCCATTTACAAGAACAAATTGAGTTCTATTCTCTAGGTATGACTGAAAAAACGCCAAAGCGTTGCTACTAAGCCTATATGCTCTAAGTTTCTGTATAAGTAGATTATGATTGACTAAGTCGAAAGCTTTGCTAAAATCTAAGAATACTGTCCCTGTCGTTTGCAGTTTGTTCATTGCATCGAGCCATCTATCAATCAGATGAATCAGCGCTGTATGACAAGAATGGCGTTGTCGAAAGCCTGATTGCAAGGGGTGTAAAACTTGATGATTTTCCAGGAACTGTTGTAAATGATGGTGAATATGTTTTTATATTGGTTTCGACAAAGTCGAAAGTAAGGAAATGGGCCTAAAGTTATTTGGCTCAGAAAGATCTTTAGTTTTGGGCAAAGGAATGACTTTTGCTTTCTTTAGGCTGGACGGAAATGTTCCCTGTCGAATACAAAGATTGTAAATATACGTCAGAGAATCAACGACATATGGGAGAGCTAGTTTTAGTATTGCAGTACTAATGCCGTCATGACCAGTTGATCTCTTATTTTTTAGCTGAGATATCGTTTTACCAACGTCATAAACCGTTATAACAGGAATGTTGAAAATACTTGACTTGAGCTTTTCGGCACAGAATTTATCAAGTACGTCTGATATTTGTGACATGTTTGGACAACTTTGTAATAGGACATCAGCAGCAGATAGGAAATGTTTATTAAATGTATCTGCTGAAACACTGGTGCATGCCGGTTTTTGTTTAGATTTTGTAAATGTGTTCAGGGCGCGCCACACTGTAACTGTGTCCCTTTTCTCATCAATGATCCTTTTAAAGTGACACTTTTGGGCTTCACGAACAAGATATTTTACCTTATTTCGCTGTTTACGATAGGCATCAAATTCCTTGTGCTTTTTAAGTTCATTACGAAGTGACATAGCATCCTTGATAACTTTATTTAACCACAAGGGAGGCTGTGCACTTTTTACACGTTTCTCTCGGTATGGTGCATGTTTATCCAGTACATTTAGAAAAAGCTCATACCATTCTGCAAGCGCAGAATTGGGATCCGTGTAATTATAAACGTGACTGAAACATACTTGACAGAGATCCGATAGGAAAACATCTTTGTTAAAGTGTTTATAAGATCTGAATTTAATAGTGATGTGTTGGTGATTTTTGGGGCGTCGGTCACCCTTCAGAGCCCAGCTACAACAGACGGGGAAATGGTCACTAATAGCAACCTCGGGCACCTGCACCCCTAGTACTCTAGTCTTGTTGTTTGTGTAAATATGGTCGATCAATGTTGAGGAATTGGCGGTTACTCTTGTTGCTTTAGTGACCAACTGTTTGAGACCAAACAAAGTAAGAGTAGTTTCCCAAGCAGGATTGGAAGAAAACAAATTGATGTTAAAGTCGCCTAAGATTAATAGATCAGAAGTACATTTGGTTGCATTGTCCATCATTTCCGTAAATGCGTCATACCATTCAAAAGTGGCTGAGGGATTTCGATAAACAAAGCAGATTAATAATGGGGTGGCTTTGCTTGCTTTTAATTCAATCCAAACGCTTTCCACTAGGTCTGATTCTAGATCTGTCCTTCTACGAGCGCCATCCCTAATAGAATTATTTAAATACACGGCTATACCCGTGTGTTTAGGGGAAACAGGATCGCGACGAAATACATGAAAACCCGGGATAGAAATGGCTTCATCACTGATGTTAGAGCACAGTCGTGATTCAGTTATTCCAAACACGTGGAAAGCGTTTGGTTGACTCAACATCACACATAAATCTGGAACTTTGTTATACAAATGATATATATTTAAATGTCCAATAAGCAAATGATGCGTATCAGGCTTGTCTGTAGACATAACTGATTTAGAAAGATAACAATAAATCAACACCTATGAACCAAGAGCAAAAGATATATATTATTGTATAGACGTGTGTTGTTTTTCAGTGCAGACGAGGAAAAACAAGGCAGTCTATACGTTGACACACTACAAGTTCAATGTATCTTGACCAACTGTCCAGTAGATGAAGAGTTACTTGAAGTTTTCCAAAAAGCGTCAATAATCGCTTATGACTGATGGTGTGCTGGGAAACACACAAGGAAAAAACAGTGTCACAGTGCACTCGATGTGTGGTACGCTTACACAAAGATACCTAACCAGCGTCCCAAATCGCTCAAAATGTAAATTATGTATTCTCGTAGTGATAATGTTACTGATGTAGTAATAGACGAAGGATAGGAAACACCGTTACAGTGCGCACACGATATAAGAGATTAATTAGGAAGCAATGTCTATGATGTAGGAGATCACTTAGGAAACAATGTGTATGATGTAAGAGATCACTTAGGAAGCAATGTCTAGTCACTGAAATTCTGCTGAACAACTGGCCCAACAGACAATTCATAGAATATAATGTTTAATAGATGTATATTGGAGGATGCTCTGGTTATAGTCTCAGTAAACACAAGCTGGGCGATTGTACTGAACCCAGACGTCGTGGTGTGTATACGGAGTGTGTGCCGGTGCGGTGACGTTGAATGGGTAGGGTTGCGCCATAGTGTTCCCCGAAAAGTGGTCCGTTGGCGCCGCACGATACTGCGGGTACATTGCAGGAACTGTCGGGAACTGCAGTATGTTAGGTGATTGCCACATAGTCACTAACTGTTGATCTGGTGCCTCCTGTTGCCTCGGGAGTGACATGTCTTGTATCAGCATGTGTCTGGCTTGCCTCCCTTCCGCCAGCCCAGAGGGGACAAAAGCCGAACAGGCCCATCGCTGTTGCTGTTGAGATGTGCTGTTGAAATAATCTCCTGTTATCTGGTGGCTATTTGCATCATACTGTGATCCTGGGTAGGACGTAGATGTAGAGGACGCAGTCCCTGCCACAATTTCAGAATACAGTCCTGGAGAGTTGCCGCTACGCCTCTCACCACGGTCCCGGCCACTGCTCTGAGCACGGATGGCTGTGGAGGTGTCAGGAGGCACCCCACCCCTTTTCACGTTAATGGCCAAGCTAATTGTGCCCTGCCGGCTAGGGTGGATTGGGTCACTGCGCCTGTAGAGCCTTTTGCGCGGAAATCCATCTGTAGTGGAGAAAATCAGCGTGTTGTCCACAAATGTTACCCCACGCTTTTTGCACATGTGGTATAGGTTTCCGTTGGAGGCAGTAATAGACCTGTTCAGCTGTTGTCCCCGCTGGGCTGGCAGAATGGAGGATGCTTGGATGCATGCGCTGGGGAATACCCGCCGACATTGCCGGGCAAGCTGGTCCCACACAGCGCTGGTCACTTCTGTCTGCTTACAGTCGTTCACTCCGACATGGAAGGTCACAAGAGAGACTGTGTGAGAGGGTTCTTGACTCCGGAGCCAGCCAATCAGGTGGGGAGTTTTCAGGCCAGACACAGATATGACCTGCACCTTTTCCTCAGGGTACGTAGACATCTTCTCCGCCTTGATGTAGTGAACAACGGAGTCTCCGATAACTAGAGTATTGGTGTCGGCGAGTACCGAGTGTTGCAGTATCTGTTCCTCCGGAGACAGCCTGTGAGACGGTCTGTTGTTTTGCTGCTGTTCGCCGCTGGCTTCAGTAGTTTGGTTGATGATCTCGGGCTGGCCGGCGGTTATCCGGACAGGAATGCGGCGTTCCCGGCTTTCGTTCTCACCCACTCTCATAGCCTGGAGGGACACAGCCATGATGTCGTCTTGTGTAAGAAGCGGAGGGGCGGAGAGTGGGGATGCAACTGTTTCTATGTCCATTGCACACCTCTGAGAGGTACTGCTGTCAAGGGCAGCAGACAGAGGTGTAGGTGTACTGTCAGAGTTATCAGTCACTGATCGACTGTTTGTATGGGCTGATGCTTTGTTCAGTTTCTTTTGCAGATCTCGGAGGCGCTGCTTGTGATTCTGTTTAGCCGTGGATAAACCGTTTACAGTGCTGTCCATAGCATGCTGAGCTGATTCGACACTATTTATCCTTTCGTCGAGACTAGACAACATCTCGCCCATGCAGGACTCTGTGGCTTGCAGATCCTTGGCTCTCCTCACTGCTTCATCGCGGATGTGGCTGTCAAGTTGATCAATCCTGGCAAGAGCCGCTGACAGTCCTTTAAACAAAGTGTCTACATCAGCACGAAGACCCGCGATGATATTAAGAGCATCGTGTAGGCGGGAGTACAATTGTGATGAATTCTGTAGTGCTGGTAGAGCGGCAAGATGTCGGAGAGGAAGCACGGTGTTCATGGAGGTAACATGAGCGGTTGCCTGGGTCATAACTGGGTCGCTGCTGTTGGTTATCTCAGGTGGACAGGAAGCAGGGCGAGACGCAGGGAGCAAAGTCACGGTGTGTAACTCTGCCTCTGACGGGCTGGTCTCAAAGTCAGTTGCGGGAAGGAGGGTTTGCATTCCAGGAGATGACACTTGCAAATCATTCACGGCTGCCATAACAGGAACAATACACGCTGAATCTGTAGGGGGTGTGGCTGTAAAGGAGACACGATCTGTCGACGATGACAAGTGCTGGGGTGAGATCGGCCTTAGCATGTTATCCCCCTTCGGTATCAGCATTAGGAGCGAAACTCCTGAGGTTTCCGTTAGAGTGGAGCGGGTGGGAGTGATGGGAGTGTCTGCCAAGGAGACGTCGAGCAACAACCCACGTGATTCGCTAGGGGAGATGGTGGGGGAGGTGAAGGATGGTGTGACTGTGAAGGGTGATGTGGTCTGGTTGCTGCCAACCCTGTTATCCCTCGCCTCAGTGGATGTGAAATCACACACTGCAACGGAGGATGAGGACTGGTGCGGATATGGGGGGTGCTGTGGCTCGCAGCTAGAACACAGGGGTAGGTGACTGAATGTTGGCGGAGGCACATCATCTTCGTTAAAGTTCCCGTCCTGTAGTGACCTGACCAGGGCACACAGCTGGTGGAATTCCGTCTTCACCCACTCTTCAGCTCGTATTCCCTGGATCAGACAGGTTCCGCCCATGCTACGCTTCCGTTTGTAATACAGGGTCACAGTAATGTAGTTGACGCCCGCCCGTTTCACTTGTACGAATGTCTTGGCAAGTGTATCAGGAATTCCTGCTGCCCTTGTACGAACACTGAAGTCAGTGCGGTCGATAGTGTTATTGTCAAAGTCCACATCCTTCCAAGTCACGTCAAACCCACTGTTAGTGGACTCTAGAAGGTGAACATAGCGAACCGACAAGGCCTTTCTCCAGCGTTTCAGAACATGGACATTCGTGTCATTGAACACTTTCTGTTTTTCATCGAGAGTGTCTTTCACAATGGGATCTTTAGGATTAGGTGATTGGGAAGGGGTTTGGGACTGGAGGGTAGGCTGACACGACTGGACCGGGGAGGAACATGCCATGGTGAAGACCCGCTATGAGTGAGGTTGGGGAAAAAAAAAAAAAAAAAAAAAGGCGGGGTGGGGGTGGGTGAGGAAGTTGATTTTGAGAACGGGGTCAGAATAGTGGATGGATGGAGGGATAGGTGGGGTGTAGACGAGTAAGATGGGGGCAAGAAGGTGGAGGTACTTTCATTTTAACATGCTCAGTGATTTTGATTATCCAGGGAAAACCCCTTTACTGCCAATGTGTTCATTTTTCGAAGACATTTCAGCATATGAACAGGTCTTTTTTTTGTGACAAGTTCCAAAATACTGGCATACATCAGTCATTCAAAATATGTACTCCACAGCTGACTCTTATGGGTTAGGAAACAGTGGTACAGATAGATTTTTTGCAGCGTCGGTGTGAAACAAGGAGAAAACTTATCACTGCTCCGCTTTGCATGTTTATAAATGATATACATTCTGAAAATAGTCATTGGCCTCAGAGTATAACACCCATGGGTCCTTTCTGAAGAGGGGGTGTGCCAAAATATAGAAATGCAGGTGGGGGGGGGGGTAGGGGTAGGTATGTAGTATATATATATATATACATATGTGTCATTAAACCCTCTGCTCAAAATATACCAAATGTAGACTTGCTCAATGAAAATCGCAATACTTCTAAAGAGTGAGTTGACCATGTAGTTCTTGCATTACCCTCCATCTGTCACAGCAGATTTCAGTGGTTGGGTGATAACTGATCATAGGCATATGAGGGGGAGCTGGGTGGCTCGGTGGTAGTGTGTTTGACTCTCATCCCAAAGGTCCTGGGTTCGAATACAGCTTGGGTCAAAATTTGTTCAGACCCTATTTCTGTGACCCATCTTTGAAATCACCTTTTATGGACAAAAGATGTTAAGCCCTAAACATTTAACATTTTGTATTTGAGGTAGTTACTTTTGTATGGGTGCCTATGTGCATTGTAGCCTAATATGCTTTCAACATACTTGACTGTACATGTATACTTTAAATGAATGTCTGCAAATACAGCATTTCTTTTGAAAATAAACAGAGATATTAGTCTTTACTCACAATGATCATGTGTAAACAAAACGGGGCATATTGAAACATGTGACATTTGTTTTGTTTCCTTATAATTTGTAACCAAAAACTGCTGGGAAACTGAGATTCAGCTGGAGAGATAGGTACATCCACTACAAATCTGTTCACAAACATCTTTCAACCAGAGATGTTCACCGACCTGCTTTCACGGATACACAAAAGGAGCATGTAGCATTGCTTGCAGCAGGTATATTAAAACAAATTCACATTATTCATTAATTAATGTTTGTAGATGATGCCAGGAAAAATTAAAAAAAAAACACTCTGTGACAACACTCTTTGGTGTGCTTTTTCATCAGTGAATCTGTGAATGATTGAATGAATGCAAACATGTAATGTAAACATGCTCACAATGCCTGGCTGAAAAAAAATGAATGAACAAATGTACCGAGGTAACCAGTATGCATTTTTATCCAAGACTGAAAGTGGTTTGTTGGTTGGTTCATGGTTTAACATCCACATTACAACGGTGATGATAATCGCATATTTTAAATAAAAAAAAAACAAAATTACCACGCGTTTGTTATATATATATATATATATATATATATATATATATATATATATATATATATATATATATATATATATATATATATATATATATATATATATATATATATATATATATATATAATTTTTTTTTTGTTTTTTTGTTTTTTGCTTTGTTTTGTTTTTTTGTGTGTGCGTTTGTTTCATTTAGCGAAGTAGAAACTGTATGGGTTTCAAATTTTTGAGCAGGGAAAAAAATATCCATCTACGAGGATTGAACCCTGGTTACCTGCGTGGCAAAAAGAGTATTTTACCACTGCACTAACTCAACTCTTCTTGGCTTGACTTTGCGAACGAAGATTCTATAGGGCTTGCCCACGTCGTCTGCAGGCATTTTCGTGGCTGCGGAGGCCAATCCGGGACAGGCAGGTTCGACCGCAGTGGCTGCAGGGGAAGGTCTGGTCAGGGTTCTGAGTTACGGCAACTCTGTTTTTTCTCCTGAGCCGTTTGTCCTTAAGGTTAGCTCTGCGAGAGTCCTCAAAGGAGACGGCTGCCTTGTAGATGGTGGAGCGCCAGGTGTCGCGGTCCGCAGCAAGCGAAGACCACTGGCGGTGGTCGATTTGGCAGGCACTAAGTGACTTCTTGAGACCGTATTTGTATCTCTTCTTTGGTGCCCCTCTGTCACGGTGTCCAGTAGCAAGCTCGCCGAACAGAGTGATCTTGGGTAGGAGATGATCCTCCATCCTGGAGACGTGCCCCGCCCAGCGAAGCTGTGTCCGAAGCAACAAAGCCTCGATGCTCATAGTTTCTGCCTGTTCAAGGACCTCGACATTGGTGACATAGTCACTCCAGTGAATGCCCAGGATGGTACGCAGGCAGCGCTGGTGAAAGCGTTCGAGGAGTCGTAGTTGGTTGCGGTAGAGGGCCCAGGACTAGGAACCGTACAGCAGGGTGGTGAGGACAACAGCTCTGTACACACTGATCTTGGTGCCTGTTTTCAGCTGTTGATTGTGCCACACCCGCTTGAAAAGTCGCCCAAAAGCGCTGTTCGCTTTTGCCAGCTTGCTGTCAAGCTCCTTGTCCAGCTTGGCATCTGACGTGATGATGCAGCCAAGGTAGGTAAACTGGTGTACAGACTTCAGTTCAGACTCGCCGATGGTGATGTGGGGAGGGCGATGCTCTACCTTGGGTGCCGGCTGATGAAGTACCTCTGTCTTTTTCAGACTGACCTCGAGTCCAAAGAGCTGGGCAGCATCTGCAAAGTAGGATGTGATGCGCTGCAAGGCTCTCCCTGTGTGTGCAACAAGGGCAGCGTCATCAGCAAAGAGCAGCTCACGAATCAGTTGGTCTAGGGTTTTGGTGTGGGCCTGCAGTCGTCTGAGGTTGAACAGGCTGCCATCGAGACGATACCTGATGTACACTGCATCGTCATCGTCGAGGTCTACTGTGGCCTGCTTCAACATCATGCTAAAGAAGATGGTGAAGAGGGTTGGTGCCAGCACGCAGCCCTGTTTCACGCCGTTGATAATGGGGAATGGTTCTGAGAGGTTACTGTTGAGTCTAACCTGGCCTTGCTGGTCCTCGTGGAGCTGGACGATCATGCTTAGGAACTTTGGGGGACAGCCAAGTCGCTCCAGGATCTGCCACATGCCTTGCCTGCTCACAGTGTCGAACGCTTTTGTTAGGTCGGCAAACGTTACGTACAGCCCTTTGTTCTGCTCGCGGCACTTCTCTTGAAGCTGTCTCAGCACAAAGACCATGTCGGTGGTACTTCTGTTGGCTCTGAAGCCACACTGGCCCTCTGGGAGGTGGTCTTCAGCGATGGCAGGTACCAGCCGATTCAGGAGCAGCCTTGCGAGAATTTTCCCGGCAATGGACAGCAGGGTAATTCCACGATAATTAGAGCAGGCAGATTTCTCTCCTTTGTTCTTGTATAGGGTGATGATGACTCAACTACTAAGGGATAATTGGTGCATTTAATTACTTATAGATAAACCTCTCATCCCGTATCTGCCGTTGTTGTTTGTTCCAGTTTACTTTCCCACTGTCACTAATAGTGATCGAGGACTAGTAGTTTGCAACAGTTTGGGCGTAGGTTATACTTGTTGGTTTGGCGTCGTTGATTTCCTCCTTTCTCATGCGGGCTTGGGACCGGCTACGGCGGAGATATGATCTGCCGGAAGTCAGACATCGCTTGTATCCCTTTTTGAAAACGCACTCGCAAACGACCCAAAGTGCCAATGTTTGCGCGGGACCCCCTCATTTTTTCATAAATAATGTGTGTGATATGATCTAAAGTACGACTTTATCGAATAAAAAGGGCCTGAGCAATTGCCCAACATTGCAAACACTTGTAATGTTATTGATAACATACGGGCACTTTGCGAATTTACAACATACACTTTTCTCGATTGCACTCAGAATTCCAATTATCAGAGCACACTTTTTTTTACGAGAAAATACTAACATACTTTATGAAGTGACCGAAATGTTTTTTTTATCATTTTAACACACTATTCGATAAATGTTTATTGTGTTCTGAAATCAGCTATTTTGCGTGTTTTTGCTCATGGGGTAGGTCACGCAAAAGGCTCAAACTTACAATTAATATGCCCGGGACCATGGGTCTTTCAGGGTGGCAATAGCCTCCAGACTCAATAAGGCTCTCAAAAAACCCTATAAGCGGCAGTTTTCAATTAAAAAATGTAGGTATAGTATACAACCTTAAGTTGCGTTGTAAAATGAGTCAGCTTTGGACAGGCAAGAAATCTGCTTCCACTTTAAGTTGCCTTGTAAAATGAGTCAGCTTTGGACAGGCAAGAAATCTGCTTCCACTTTAAGTTGCCTTGTAAAATGAGTCAGCTTTGGACAGGCAAGAAATCTCCTTACACTTTGAGTTGCGTTGTAAAATGAGACAGCTTTGGACGCGATTTTTTTTTCTCGACCTAAGCGTTTTCCGATATGCGCGTTTTCGACTTAAGACTTACGCGTATGGAACTGTATTCCTTTCGTACATCCCCCCCCCACCACCACCCCCCCCTCACACACACATACACACAAACACTGTGGTTGAAATTTTGGCCAATGGAAAGTTGCAAAGTGGCTTCCCACCCGCCTACCTCCCACCCCATTCACCGGGGTTTAATTTTTCACCCCGTGGAAAGGTGCTCGCCTCACCCCCCCCCTCGCCCCTTCCCCTCCCCTCCCCTCCAGCCCTCGCCCCCATTTGCTTCCCACCCGGCGTAAAGGTGTTCTCTACCCCCACCCCTCCACCCGTCGTTTGATTATCCACCCAGCGTGAAGGTGAC
>BTPG01000004.1:232625812-232700812 GCA_036245525.1 Semisulcospira habei
CCCAGGTCAAACAGGCATCGCTGTCTACATTCACAACTCCATTCAGCATTTAGTCCATAGACGCTTGGACTTGGAAACAGCAGACGTAGAGTGTTTGTGGTTGGAAGTGAAATGCCCTAAATCGACACCGCTACTAGTTGGATTCCTTTACAGAAACCCTGCCGCCACTTTTGAATGGTATGACCATTTTAGTCAGATCCTTGATAGAGCGTGCAAAAGAAAGGCTGACCTTCTTCTCATGGGAGATTTTAATATAGACTTCCTTAAGAATCACACTGCGTGGGATACAATATCTTCATTGTTTGGTCTAGTCCAGTTAGTAAAATCGCCCACCAGAATTACTCAGAATACGTCCTCACTTATAGACCACATATACACTAATAAACCCAAAGCCGTCTATAATGTTGAGGTTTCAAATCTAAGTGTTAGTGATCACTATCCAGTTGTTTGTTCATGGTCAAAAAAGATTCCGAAAGCAAAGAAGAACGGCCATACAACCATAACATATCGATCATTCAAGAACTTTAACCATAATAAATTCCTATTTGATTTAAATAATACTCCGTTCAACGATGTACTTCTTTCCAATGACCCGGACACTGCCCTTTCTATTTGGTACACTCTTTTTCTAACTGTATTAAACAAACACGCACCCCTTCGTGAGAGAAGGATTAAATCGAACACTCTTCATCCATGATTAACCCCAGAAATAATGCAAGCGATGGCGCTCAGAGATGATCTGCGTAGTCGAAAACTATTTCCTGAATTCAAGCAACAACGTAACCGTGTTAAGTACATGATCAGAGAGGCAAGGAAAAGGTTAATCCGTGACACAGTGAAAGACAGTAAGGATACTTCCACTATCTGGCGCCTATTAAACACTCTAACTAAAGGCTGCCCTGGCACTTCAACAACCATTCCCAGCAGTCTTACTGCAGAAACTTTTAATAATCATTTTCTTTCAGTCGCTGAAACTCTAAATGCCTCAATTAATAGCAGTAAGTATGAATGTTCTAATTTGCTTTCTGAATTCTGTAAACACAGAACAGAGGACACAGACCCCTTCAGCATTCCCTTGCTATCAGTTCATGAGGTGGGTTTGCTCATTAGTAAACTACCAAATAAAAAGTCTTCGGGGCCTGATGACATCAGCCCCCAAATACTTAAGTTATCCCTGCCGTACATAGTAGAGTCTATTACGTACATTTACAACCTTTGTATCAAGCAACATACTTTCCCTAACAAACTAAAATACGCTAAAGTCATTCCACTTCCAAAAACTAAAGATCGTTCTGACCCTAACAACTATCGACCGATTTCATTATTATCAGTTCTATCAAAGCCGCTTGAAAGGCATGTCCACAAACACCTGCTTGCCTACTTAGAAAACCGCAAGCTCCTGCACCCCTTTCAATCCGGATTTCGCCCACAACACTCGTGCCACACTGCACTCACGCGCCTCGTTGACGCATGGCTCCATGGTATGAACAAATCCCAGATAACGGGTGTCGTTTACTTAGACTTTAAAAAGGCCTTTGACCTAATCGATCACACCACTCTAATGACAAAGATTCAGAAATACTTGAATAGTACAGAAGTAGTTGCATTTTTTAAATCATACCTAACTGATCGTAAACAAAAAGTTCTAGTGAATGGATCTTACTCTTCTCTAAAAGATATAAAGTATGGAGTTCCCCAAGGATCCGTGCTTGGTCCCTTATTATTTTGTCTATTCATCAATGACCTGCCACTTCATATAACTTGCAAGAACGTACAATGTGATCTTTTTGCTGATGACACTTCCATTCATATGACTAACAAAGATATACAAGTAATTTCTTCCAACTTGCAGCATAGTCTTGATGAAGTGTCTGAATGGTGTCACAGGAATTCTATGATTGTTCATCCAATTAAAACCAAATCTATGATAATCACCACTCGTCAAAAACACCAGTTAGCACCCCTGTTACTTAACCTTTTATTAAAGGGCAGGCAAATAGAACACGTTAATGAACACCGCCTACTAGGGATTACAATTGACAGTCAGCTTAAGTGGAAGGCTCATACGGACACTCTATGCAGAACGGTAGCCAAAAATCTTTTCATGTTGTCCAAACTGAAATATTACACCGACTCGGACACGCGCAAACTATTCTATAATGCTCACATACGTTCTCATATTGATTACGCGTCAACGGTGTGGGATGGATGCAGTGAAGTCCACTTGAAGAGACTCAACTCGTTACACAGAAGGGCAGCAAAGTTAATCCTTCCTGACCCACGACTCACAACAGAAGAAAAACTCGCCAAAATAGGATTTCTGCCGCTGCAAGACCACTTCAAATACAATAAGGCTATTTTTATGTTCAAAGTGTGGAAACAGAAAATACCAGAATATATCACAACTCTTTTCTCTAAGTCGGAATCTAGGCTTGGTAATATTAGGCAACTTTTCTTAGTCCCCAAAACAAGAATTGATATATACAAATCTAGTTTGTCATTCGCGGGAACGCAGACTTGGAACACGCTTCCTGATTATGTAAAATCCGCTTCCTCTCTAGCCCGTTTCAAAATCAGTCTCTTCAAGTACTTCTCGAAGCAGTCATAATCATTTCGTTGTGAAATATATACTGCCCTGTAACCCTGATTATGTATGCTCCCAATTACAAACTCTGTGTGTGATGGTGTGTGTGTGTGTGTGTGTGTGTGTGTGTGTGTGTGTGTGTGTGTGTGTGTGTGTGTGTGTGTCAGTTTAGGTGTGTGAGATTGTCATGGGAATTTCTTTCCCTAAACTAGCAATGTTTTTGTCAGTTTCATTTACATTTAACTATATACTTAGTTTTTTTTTTTTTATTTTGTCTCGTAGTTTTGTAGCAACGGCAGGTTTGAAAAATGGCTATGTCTGTGACGATGTCAATGCCTCAATCGTTGATAAATAAAGCTTCATTGAATCATTGAATCATTGAATCTCTCTCTCTCTCTCTCTCTCTCTCTCTCTCTCTCTCTCTCTCTCTCTCTCTCTCTCTCTCTCTCTCGCTCTCTCCATCCACACAAACTGACCGGTCAGCCAGTATAACGGTCTGTTTAATGTCCGTCACCAGTGTCGCGTCATGACAACTCTCACACAGTCAAACTTACCTGCCACTAAAGGCTTCGTCAGCGATAACAAACAGCTCCCCGTCACGCGCGGCTGACGCCAGTTCCTCCACAGCGGCCCCCACATCTGTCTGGCCGTCAAAGTCATAGAAATGGGTGTAGACCCGCGGGCCGGGTGCTGATGTTGATGCTGGTGTTGGTGTTGACGTGGACCCAATCCCTAGGGAGTGCTGCAGTTGACGTTCGATGACCAAGATGGCGGCACGGCTGTGTCTGTGGGAGCTCACCAAATGAACGTCCTTCCCTTGGTGCCCCCACTGCAAGCCCTTTATGACAAGAACGACCGTTTTCCCCGTACCTGTGTGGACAATGGAGGAACAAAAGGTGTCATAGCAGTACTTAGTATTTTGGTCAACGTATTCAGCCTGACACATTTACAGCTGGGGATGGATCGACCGTGACAATTCAGTCCACAGTAGTGGTTCCTTCGGCCAACGGCTAGAGGACGGAGGAGATCAGGTTGGATCCAACGGCCAAATGTGGGGGAGTAAACCCTTCAAATCAGGAGTGGAGCCCCGAAGGCAGACAGCTGCCTGTATTCACGCACTGTTCTGGCAGCTCCTGCAGCCAAACTGATGCCAAACGTACTGCTTTGCATTCCTTTGGATACATCAGCGAGGCCGAGAGGGGGATCTTGACGACTGGGCATCCCAGGATCTCCATACACTTCGCCCAGGCTTGCGCACTGGAGAGGTCACTCCAGTGACTGACCCAGCAAGCGCATACTCCATTGTCTTCCGAGACAGGATGCCGAACAGTGGTTCCTTCGATGCTACAGAACTAATCCTGAACATATACTGAGCTTGAAATATCACCACACTATTCCTATACATGTTCTGAGTTTGAAATATCACCACACTAATCCTGTACATGTTCTGAGTTTGAAATATCACCACACTAATCCTGTACATGTACTGAGTTTGAAATATCACCACACCAATCCTATACATGTACTGAGTTTGAAATATCACCTCACTAATCCTATACATGTACTGAGCTTGAATTGTAGGCGTCAAACTAATCTGGCACTGTCCTTGAATTATCATGAAAGATCCATCTCCTGAATCTGATGCAAAGTCATTAGATGACGCCTCCAAAATTTGGGAAATACGGCCGTCGGGCTGAGAGAGTTAAAGGAATGGGTTCTACCTTGTCACAGAGTGCCTGGTCAGGGTTAAATTACTGATTAGGGTTAACATGTGGGGTCAAAGCCCAGGCGCGTGATAAATGGGCACGCTGAAAAGGGAATCCCTGAGTACGTCGGTAGAATAATGTGGGAGACAGGTTAAACAGACATTGATATATGTCCATGCGTCCAAAAGGACGGAAGAAGTCAGGAGTATCTTGTGTGAGAAATATGTCAAATACTGAGACATTAATATATGTTCAGGTGTCTAGGCACGGGTATGGAGGGTCCACGTGGTAAAAATAATGTGGGACTGTGGAACACACGTAGTAGAAGTAAAAGTTGAATTAGGCAGATGTATATAAGGAATGGTCGGTGGGCGTTTCGCGGGCTCCGTTCCTGAAGTGACACGTTGTGGTACCCTCTAGACAGCACACCGACCAACACCATGTTTTCAAGACAACGCTTCGCATTGTTGGTGAGCAGACTTAACTTATTATTATACCAATGCCAATGCTAAGTAAAATGTGGTGATGTAAACTCTTTTACTCTCCCCTTATGTCTGAGAATGCTTGAAGTGTGAACGATCCTGTTTTATAATTCGTGATGTGCTCTGATTGTCAGTGTTAAACGTTGTCTTGGTTAGCTGTTGTGACGTTAGCTGTTGTGTTATTAGTCGTTGCATGGATGCTTAGTGAGATGCCTGAGTTTAGCATGTTGTAAGCTTGATTGATTAGTGTCCTCAGCCACCGTACCTCTCACACAAGCGAGTCGGCACCTAATTCCTGCCGTACTACTAATTGACACGTACAGGTCAGCATGATAAGTGGTGCTTCTCGTAATTATGCAGTAGGATTGAGTAAGGAGACACGTAATCCAGATTCCCCCAAGAGAATATGAAGACATTAAGCGTGTTAGCTAATTGATCCTTAAACGGCTGAGTGATAACCTGCAGATTCTGCAGGAGCAATCATCGTGTGTGTAATAACAAAGCTATACTCCCAATTAATCCTCCGTTTGAGGAACACCACAGCCAGTTGTAAAAACCGTGATACTGCTCTATAAGCCCACAGAGATAGAAAGAATGACAGAATTGAACCAGCATTAACACAATGTCTGAGTTAACCCCCTTAATTATAACTTTTAGAAACCTCATCAGATATGTTCCCCACACAAAATAAATACCGTTGGAAGTTACCCCCTAAATCATTGCTTTTTAAAACAGTCACAATTTTATGTACCTTCACATATTAATAATTAAGGGGTTAACTCAATCATAGTGTTAATAATACTTCAATTCTCTCTTTCTTTCTATCTCTCTTAATTAGCTCATACGGACCGATGTCGTAAACACAGCCCGTTGCCAGCACTCTAGGCATGGTTCAGAATAAAATATGCGTAGCACTTACAGTGTATTCACCATGTCCAATATTTTGTCACCATGGGGCAATGTTTCAACAACATTTTTCAGAACCTTTTCAAATCTTGAACTGCTAGATCAATATGTACCACACCTGTCTCGATATTGAAGAAGGAATTTTTAATTTTTTCAATTAAGCGTACACCCTCTATTAAATGTAAATTGACTAACACCTGCACAAACATTTAATCCCCCTATGAGCTACTTGCACAGAGAGAGAGAGAGAGAGAGAGAGAGAGAGAGAGAGAGAGAGAGAGAGAGAGAGAGAGAGAGAGAGAGAGAGAGAGAGAGAGAGAGAGAGAGAGAGAGAGAGAGAGAGAGAGAGAGAGAGAGAGAGAGAGAGACCCACGAACACAGACATAGACTGTCTGCGAGTAAGTTACAGGGGTCTTACTCTGTGGCGCATGTCCTTTGTAAGCCAGCTCACCTGTTTACCTTTGTTGTCTGTTGCCACACGCCACGTGGGGACATTTTTATGAATAAGCCGGCTCTAAGGCTTTTGAAAAGGCTATTTGCTGAAAGGTGACATACACTGAAAAGGAAGCATGTTTCGAAGTTGACTTATTATGACTGGTTCCCAAAAATCAACCGGTGATCATACTCCGCACTAAAAACAGTTGGATAATATCTTACACACACACACACACACACACACACACACACACACACACACACACACACACACACACACACACACACACACACACACACACACACACACACTCTAACACACACACACAAACACAAACAAACACACACACAAACAAACAGACGCACGCAGCACGTAGCACACACACACAGACAAACACACACACACACAAACAAACAAACAGACGCATAAACAAACAGACACACTCACTTACACACACACTTACAGACACTCATGTCAGTACAATTGTACCGTAAGCCTGAGTCTAATCTAACAGCTGATGTCACGGTTAAAGACCTCACACCACTATTCAATAGCAGTAGACACATTCCATTCCTTTTCAATTCAGTCCCGTTGCGGCTTGCGCCTGAATTGAAAAGCTCTCAGCCGTCAGAGGCCTTTTCATAAATACAACCGTTTAAATTGCTAGATAATGACAAAGATCAACAGGGGGACATCATGATTTGATTTTTGTACAAGTCTTAATGTACTCCTGTCTGGTTTCTGAGGAAAATCAAACGGTGGTCTGTCTGTCTGTCTGTCTGTCTGTCTGTCTGTCTCTCTCTCTCTCTCTCTCACACACACACACACACACACACACACGCTAACACACAAACACACAAGCTAACACACACACACACGTTAACACACACACACACACACACACAAAATCACCATACATGACACCCGACGCAAAAACACAAGGTTTGTACACGGACTCACGCAGGTACAATATTATTGTAAGATTTTACTTCCGGGGTGTATACTGTCATATACATGTCTGACGCGAGCCATTGAAACCCACCAGCCCGTGAGAGGATAATAACTCTTATTCAATTTCACGTCCTGTTGGGTTAGACGGTGTACATGACTGTAGGCTTTTAAGCTGAAAAGAGACGCACCTCAGAAAATCATACCTTGCTTTATACAGACACCCGACTGAGTACATATACAACAGATCCTCAAGACCCCCCCCCAACACACACACACACACACATACACACACACATGAACACACACACACACACACACACACACATACACACGAACATACGCACGCAAACACACACACACGCATACACACGAACAGACACACACACGAACAGACACACGAACAGACACACACACACATGAACAGACACACACATGCATACACACATAACATTATAACATCTCATCTGATTTTGTACAAGCCTAAATCAGTGGTGCAATCTCTGTCTTAACAAAACTGCCGACGAATCTGCACTGAGAAAGACTGGGCGAGAAGGTTTTGTGTGGTGTGCGTAGCGTCTTGCTAGGGGGGGGGGGGGGGGGAAACTACCCCACTGTAATTTCAAGTCCACTGCGATGTGTGTGTCAACCGTCACTTTGAAATAAATAACAAATACTACATCTTGTGCAAAACAGTTTTTGTTAGAGGTAGCTAACAAACACACATACAAACACACACACACACGCAAACACACACACACACTCACTAATACATACACACTAACTAACGCACACACTAACAAACAGACATACACACAAACTCACCCTACATGACACCTGACGTCAAAAACACAAGGTTGTTAAGTAGACATCACACCACTGTAATATCATTGAAAGATATTCCTTCGGGGAGCATACCTGACTAAACTGTGACGCGAGGCATTGTAAGCCAACCTGTGAGACGATAATAACTCTTATTCAATTTCATGCGCTGGTGGCCGGTTCATGCTTAGACTGTAACTAAGCTTTTCAAGCTGAAAATCATACCTTTCTTTATACAGACACCCAACTGAGTACATAAACAGATTCTCAAGAGCCCCCATGCCCCGTATACAACGTATAGTTGGTTGTACTTCAGATTTCTCTTTGCCAGTAAACTGTCAAGTCTTGACTATGATTACAACTCGCCAGAATGTAGCCTTAACAAATCAATACTCTGCACTCCTCGGAACTCCCTATTAAGTGTGTCAGCGTTGAGGTTATATATGTCGCACTTTCCTCTTTTGACGACACTCTAGACTAGTTGACGAGACTTGTTTACCAACCTTGAGGCAAAAGAGTTGGTGGGTGATTGAGTTGTGAAAAAATCTTTGCCTTGCTCCACACTGCAAATTATTGACTTGTTATTACACCCAGCACCCTGTGCCTAGAGCTTTCTCAAATATAACCCAATGCCCAGCAACCTTTCAGCAGGTTAGAGTGACAGGAGTTGACTCTTAATCTATGACGCATGTCAGTGTAAGCCCGTCTAGACCGTAGCTGAGTGGTGTAAATGTATAAAATTACTGTTCAGTGTAACTTCCTAGGAAAACATGATAACAAATTTTAATATTACCTACAATTTTGTTTTTGTTTTAATTTTTTTATATTATGATAAAATGAACCAAGACGAATTACTTCTTTTAAATGATATCAATGCAGTAGAAAACAAAGACTTAGACGTGAAAAAACAGCGTCTTTTGTCTGTAATTGTCTCAGGCAAGTCAAAGGCTTATCTCGGAAAACAATACATGACAGAGGATATTGAATCTCTAACCTCTGACGAGCTAATTAAACTTCATTTGAAATATGAAAACCGTATTGCTTCACTAATGACTCGTGATTTGAGTCGATCACTTGTATGTCTATACACAAAAGCAGTGAGTCACTTTCTACCTGTAGACGCTGACAGTCTATCACACGACCTTGAAAGCAATCCTATTGTTTCAAGTTCAATTGGTAAATTAGCATGCATCATGTTTTACAAGTTTGGTAATTACCTTGCACCTGTCGTAACCTTACTTGTTACTGGGAGCCATATTGATTTCTCGAAAATAAATTTTCTAGAGAAAGAAAAGGATGGATCAAATGGACGAGAACAAGATGACTCCACAACTGAACCCCGACCCTGTTTTGACGCAGGTTCAAACTGTGACTAAGGCTAACTGTGACTAAGGCTAAAAGTCCAGGCAGGGTTGAGGCAGGAAAAAGATTAGCCGAATATAACAGACAAAAAAAATTACAGCTTCAAGCGCAAACAGAAAAGGCTCATGTAACTGACCCACCGTCAGGACCGTCAGCACCGTCAGGACCGTCAGGACCAGTGTCACTACTATCACACCCTCATCAAAGTGAGAGACAAACAACTAAGTCTAACCCTGACCCCGACTTCGAACCTCAAACAACAAAATATATAGTTGCCGGATTTGTTGTCGGATTTGGTTATGTAGCTTACCAATTATACCAAAAATACAAACCACAGACTCGTACAATGACCAAAAAATCAGACACTCCAAAAACAAAAACAGAAGTCTCCACATTACCAGTAACATCCAAAGCCGTTGACCCATTTTATATGGAGTAAATAAAAATATTATTTTAATTTTTATTGCCTTAGAAAATGAGCGACACAAAGAACTTGATGAACCTTGTATATCACTCTGCCGTGATAAGTGGACTAGCAGTTGCTTACTCTATGCTGGGAAAAAATCTACTCAAAATGAAATCAGCAGACCTCAGTAGATTAGATTTTGAAGACAGTGCTAAGCTAATTGTAGTTGTTACAGCGTCAATTGCGACAAAAGATTTTCTTGTCAAGCAGGGAATTATTCCCGAAAATGTTTCTATGTAAATAAAATAAGTATGGCGACGATAGCTATTATGATTGGTGGTGCGATGGTCAATGCACTTGCTTTCAGCGGATCAAACTATCTCTTTTCAAAAATGGGTAGAGAGGAATCAGCAGAAGAAATGAAACGACACAATGAGGCATCTGAGAAACTCGCTCAAGCGCAACAAGAATATGAAAAGAATAGAATTGAGAAACTTGATTTCATCAATGAAAGATTGAGGCTTGAAGGCCACGCACAGCATACGTTTTCAAATACAGATGATGCAATTCATGAGTATTTTTTAGTCACTGGTAATGACATATCTATCACGAAACCGAAACTAAGTGACTATTACCAACCAAGCACACAACAAAGAAATGGAGAAATAATCTTTGTTCTAGTGGGAATGACATTTGTATTTGTTACGGGTCTTTATTTTGCTAGAAGAAATGAACCCCGGGGTTGAAAATGAAAATAAACTATCGAAAATATATTACTCTCCATCAGGGTATTGGAAAGGAGCAACCGCTATTGAAAAATTACATGCCGCTGTGGGCGGAGATGTATCACTCAATCAAGTCAAACAATGGTTACAGAGACAGGCAATTTGGCAGATATACCTCCCTGCTCCAAGAAAAATAACAAGACCTCATTTTGAAAACACAACACCAAATGACACACACCAAATGGACCTCCTGTTCTTACCACATGACACAATAAGAAAGAAACGATACAAATATGCATTAACTGTCGTTGATATAGCTTCAAGGTACAAAAATGCTGAACCCATATCTGACAAAACTGCTAACACAGTTGCGAATGCTTTATCTAGTATCTATAAAAGAGGCCCTCTGAAATACCCCAGACTTGTGCAGGTCGATGACGGGTCAGAATTCAAAGGTGCTGTTAATCAGTTATTTGCGAAGCATGGCGTAATAGTCAGACACGGTATTCCAGGTGTACACAGATCACAGGCAATTGTAGAGAACTTTAACAAACAGTTATCAGAAAGACTTTTCAGTTACCAGTATTCTAAGGAACTCATGCATGACACGCGTAATACTGAATGGGTTAAGAGATTACCACATGTGATAAAAGCAATGAATAATGAAGGACACCCTAAACCTGTTGATGCTATTAAATTGAAAACAATTAAAGAACCAAAAACAGGACCAACCCCAGCACCAGACACAAGTTTATTTACTAAACAGGTGAGATATCTATATCAACCAGGGGAGGCCGAAAATGACGTAAAGCGCAAGGCAACAGACCCCATCTGGTCTACGTCTGTACACAATATAAAAAAAAATAGTCCCTGGTCCAGACGCAACAATATATTACCTGTATGACCCTGCGCCACAAAAGGCATTTGTCAGAGAAGAATTACAGATTATTCCCCCAGACACCGTTACTCATTTCAGTAACTAACTCATCAATTAGTTCATCAACCAGTTCGTCTGCTATTTCTTCAGATAATTTAAGTGCATAATGACCAGGTGCATAAGCTTTTTCTTTACTGAAAAACACTCGTTTTGTGTCCCCAACTGCCAGAGACTTCTTATGTGTTTGGATCATTTCAAGATTATGTTTATTTGATCTCAGTGACTTGTTTGGATAATCAGGCATTAATGCACCATCTAACACTTGCTTGTAATGTTCATGACGAATGTCTTTATTTTTTTATCGCTGATTTTTTTATACCTTTTGCTTTTGACTGACTACCCTTCTGATGCAGTATAGAATACATTTTTGATCTTAGTCCAGCGTACTCAACAATAGGCACACCATTCAGTTCATCCTTAGACTTACCAGGCACTTTCTTATTCTGTGTGCTATACAGTGGATGGTCTTTGGGATAATCAGACGTGTCATACATGTGTAACTCTGTTTTCATGTCTTCATAAAAGTCTTCAGTATGCACATCAATGATCATAGAGTCAGTGTCAGTGTATAGCAGACGACACTCAGGATACTTCGGTTTGAAGTAATCATAATAAAATTTAAGCATCAACAGTTTTGACAACTCAAGAATTGCCATACCAATAAATACTGGCTTGTCCAGTTTAACAATCTTTTTTTTTGAGTGACACAGCATACAATGATGAATGAAACTCTTTATACCCTGTGTACTGTGGCTTACCTGTGAGTTTAATTGCACCTGATTCAGTTGTGACAAGTCTCACATCTTTGCGGTGATGAGGATTTTCCATCGTCAAAACAGGCATTGTTCATAAGCTTAAAGAAGTCTTTGTCAAATGCAGTGTTGCTGTCTCTGGCACGCAATGTTGTGTTCTTCATTATGTAATCTTTCATGAAAGCACTCTGATCAAATTGAATTCCTCTGTGAACTTTCTTTAGTACTAACCCGTGTCTGATGTAAAACTGTAACAAACGATAGTGGCACACGTAATTGAATTTGTCATTCAAATTTGGTACAAGCTTAGTGTCTTCTTTTTTTCCCGTCAAACTCATTTTCTCAACAGCCAACGGATAATCATTGTGGTAATCATGTAGATGGTGTGGGTACTCCAGGTCAACGTCAAAGATCCAACCCTTCGCGTCGTTTTGGTCAAGATTTATAATATAGTTTGTTAACCCTGACTGTGTTACAACATACTGTGACAAATCATGCAGACAAAAGTTTTTCAAGGGCAATAACTCACACATCGCCCAGCCGTACAAATTGTTAGCGTCAAGGTACATAATGAATGACCTTGACCCAGGGCTTGAGGGGTCAAAGCCGTCCAGATATTTGTTGTTGGCTCTGGCAGAATTGTTCGCTGCAATACTAATGCCTCCCCTCAATCCACATTCCACCATTTCACCCATCGTACGATCAGACAACAGGTCTATAAATATCTTACTGGATTTCAAAAATGCATCCCATGTCATGCCAGGACTAGTTATGTAGCAAGCAGGGTCAAGACTGTAGTGTAACAAACCCTTTTCACGATAACTTTCAAATACGTCTGCTAGCAAGCAAACGTCTGCTTTCAAGTACTGGTCGTGATAGTCACCAATCGTTTGACAGCCTAATTTATCCCACGCATCAAGAGCGTGCTTGTATTCAGAGTCAGAAATACCTTTGCCAGTTAGTGTAGAGTAAAATTTCTCTTTTGGCGGCAGTCTCCTTTCTTCAAACACAACCCACTCACTGATGTACTCGTACGGATAAACACCTTTCTTAATCAAGTCTGGCTCAAAATATTTACTCGTTATTGGATACTCAGTCAGTCCTTCTGCCAAACTAGCTAATCCTAAAGACAAATGTTGCATGGAGTCATAAAATGCTAATTTGTCTAACCTAAAAGTTAAGTATTTCTCAGTTGTCAGGGCAATGCAACTAATTTTTTTTGTAAGACTCGTCCATAGCCTGCATGATAATATGTGAATCATACCCCTTGAGATTGTGGAAAAAGATTGGTAACTTATATGCCTTAGGATCTATTTTTAATAATAAATTACAATTGTTATGTGCAGCACCTCTGTAACGTCCAGTTATGTGATCATAGTCACGAACTTTATCACCCTTCAGAAGTTGATCACAAATCCAACACATCTCTGCAGTAACAAAATTCAGTTTGTCTTCTTCTGTCATCACCAAAGGCATCTGACATGTTGTGAGATATTGTACTACCTGACTATACAGTTGTCTCATTTCTGTTAAAAACTTAGCTGCTGCATTTTCACCCCTGTAGATAACAGGTTCTGTATGCTGACCATCTGACCTAACAATAATGTATCCGAAAGAACACACCATTTGGTCACTCAACTTTATAGTCTTTGGTAATGACTCTGGAACAGGACCCTCATACGGTACAACCAGTGATTCAAAATCAGCATACACTACAAACGGCAGCTTTTGTTGATTCCCATAGTTCTTAAAATATACTTGACTACCAGGATCTGGATACTTAAGTACAGTTTGTATGTCATCAGCTGATCTACAATGTAGGACGTGTTTATGTGCTACTGCAATAGAGGAGAATCTTTGTAAACATTTTTTACACACTTCCTGTTTACCATTGTGTTTTGTTGTATGCCCATGAATTAGTCGTGACATATTTCTGATAATTGTGTAGTAGAAGTTATCACCGGAGCTTATTAGCAACATGTCAACATGTTTATCTTCTGACTGACCGTAGGTTGGAGCAAGTGGTGATACTCTAATGGGTTGTAACTTGTCAACAGATTCATTATCTCACACATACACATTTGCAGATATGTCAGGATTTAATTTTTCAAACAAGTCTATGTCCTCTATTTTAACAGGGAACTCAACGCCACTGAAGTTGAGTTCATTTACAAATTTGATGTAGTTAGATACACGTTCAGGTTTAAATTTTATAAAGTTTAATTTAGCAAGCACACACCACATGAAACAATAGTGGTCATTGTTGTGTATATTAACAACAGCCTTTTTGTTTGCAACCTCTGTTGGCAGTGGCAACCATGATTTACCTAATATAGGATGATACCTTGACTGTTTCAATTGTAGTTCATGTACATGTCCTTCATGCCAACCAAACCTCTTTATTTTTGCACTGTCAATTGCTTGGAGAAAGTCAGGTAAAAGTCTCTAAACACGTTCTCCAATTCCCTTCTTGTGTTAACTGTGTGTTGTCTTGTTGATATATATGATACAATCACTTCACCGTCTACTCTAGTAAATTCTATTTTGGCAACAATCTGAATCTTCACACTGCCTGTAAGAAGATTATCTTGTATGACAAAAAAAAAGAGTTTTCTATTGATTCATAAACATTATTAGTATTAGATATAGGCAAGTCTGTTGTGTGAAACACGTTTCTTAAACCTGATTGGTCTGATGGGCTTTGAGCATTGTCCGTCATTTTTATTTGTCCGACAAAATAATAAATAAAAAATATTAATGTTGACTCTGTTGGCTCACCTTGTGTAATACCACTTTATTAACTGTAACATTGTTAATATAAACATTTAGTTTACGTAGTTGTTTAAATATGCTATAACAAACGTCCCCTAACCAACCATAGTTGTTATCATCAACTTTAAAAGTAGGTGTCTTTAAATTAACTGTCATGCACTCCACATCTGGAAGCTCATCAACATAATCCAAAGTCACACTATATGTTGCATATATTTCCGATGGTGCTGAAAGGCTTATGGGGTAATGTTATTAAATCAGTAAAGTGCATAACATCTTTGAAGCAGTGTGTGAGATCAATCACTTGTATGATTTGTCCGTCTGTCATTTTTATTAGTCAAGACAAATGTATAAATTAATTTACTAACCCATACCCTGTAGGCTGATCTGTCTTTAAAATGAGCTTTAGATGCTTAGTTGATTTCAGTTTATTTTTCACATCATCCCGTTCATGTTTATTTGGGATGACATCGTTCTCTCTGAAACAGTCTTCAAAGCTGTCACGATCCTTACAGTAAAACAAACAGATAAACTTTAACTGTTCTAGAAAATCTTTCAGTACAGCATTATATTTTTGAGTGAGAATCCATACACTGATGTTTGCATGTCTGCCACTGAAAGCAAGTTCTGCTAAAGTGTTTCTCTTCTTGACAATGTCTTTCTCTGCAGAACAGTCATCAACAATAAACAGGGTTGACTGTCCTTCAAATTGCTTGTAAAAATATTGTAGGTAGTCATTCAGTTTTTTCTCAGGGTCGACTAAGTAAATGTTGTTGTCAGTCCAAATGAATAAACAGTTGTGATAAGCTTTGTTGTGTTTGATCGTAGGACAGAATATTACAATGTTTTCAAAATGATAGATGTATCTTGTTTGTAAGAGGTTAAGTACAAATTCAGTTTTACCACACCCTGTGGCGCCACAAAACAATCCACAGTGTGGATCAAGGGTCATTAAGTTCATTTTAATAGACAATATAATTTTAATATATGTGTCCACTTAGTCTGCACTCTTCTATGTGCAGCAGTGCGTCATATATCAGGTACAAATATATATTTATTGCTGCAGCAGTTTCAACCTTCTTTTGTATCTGAATTGTTATTCCATCACTGCCCTTCTCAACTTTTCGACCTGACCCATGAAGGTAATCATCATCTGTACTGCGAAGGTCTAACCACAGTGCATATTTGTTTGTAAGGTATTGTCCGATCCTAACGTCATACAGATGTAGATCTTTACACACAATGTTTGCTGGTTTATCTCTAATCCTTCCACCCGCAAAATACTTTGTGATCTCATCGTAGTTGATAAAGTAACAAACCTGAAGCATACACTTGATTAGGGTGGCCTTCGATTGTACAGGACAAATGTGTAATCTTTGGATTGTAGAATTTTTCTGAATCCCGTTTGTATGGAGCCGCTGGTTCAACAAACAACATGAGTATGCCTTTAATTGACCTGGCAGGTGTGTTCAAGTTTATATTCCACATTGGGTCGCTTTTGTCTTTGGGTATTAAACTATGTCTAATCACCCTGTCATAATAAATTGGCAGTCTTGACTGATACTGATTTTGGATGAGTCTTGCTAATTCAGTGTGTGTGACAATTTCATATTCCAAGGAAATGTTAGAGATCTTGTACATTGCACTGAGATCAGATGATTTAATAACTTTGGAGTAGTCATTGAAAGTTAGTTCAAAGCTCAGACGGTCATTCAGTGCTCCTTGGTAATAAGGCAAATGAGCTGTTAGGATTTCAAACTCAAGTGGAATGTAAAACCTAGTTCCATATGTTTCAGCTATAATAACTTCCTTGGCTACCCCAGTAGTTACCTTATCTCCGGCATTGATTCGAAGTTTACCAACATTATCTGACTGTATGCCTTGGTAAATACGGTCTTCTCGTTCTTCTCTTGTGAGCCACAAATCTTTGTAACAGTAAAACACATCAGCGTCGTCAAGACTAAACACTTCCTGTCCTTCAAGTTTTACTTTAATAGTTCTAACAATTGCTCTGCCAAGATTGTCAACCAGTGTTCTGTTCACATCTGCATCTGATGAAAGTTCAATATTAAATGCTAGGCGTGCAGTGCCAGGAACAATAACGTCACTGGGACCTAGGTTCGGAAACTTGACTGTAAGAGTTTGGTTCTGGTCTATGGTACTTGGATTGTTTGTGATGATGATTGATTGTCTAATGCCCTTAACACCAAGAGGCTCACGTAGTTTTCTGTGTGGGTCTAACTTTGATCCGTAAGACTGTGTCATTTTTATTATGCACAATAAAAAATAATAAATTAATAAAACAATGGCTTTTGATTGATTGTACATTGCTTAACGTCCCGACAGCAACAAGACTTTCTCAGGACGTGCCTGCACTGCGTGTGAAAAAAACTAAACAGAACATTGAATGTATGTCGCCAGCTGGTCCAATACATTAAATAAACCTAACACATGGGGCCTAAATAAAGCTAAGACCATTTAGCAACACACATCCAATATCAAGAGCTACAGGCAGTGCAGACAGTAGGGAGAGTTTTAAAAAGGCAAATACAGGTGAATGGACAAAGGGTAGACAGAAACACATGCCCCAGAATAGAGAGGAAAACCCACCCTGTGGGGCTGACCAGGGTGACTCTGGGAACTAAAAAGTAGTTAACCCCACCCAAGTCCCCCAGGGCAGACCCGGGTGGGGAATAAAACAATGGCAGCGGGAGGATTTAATCATAAATATTTTGGAATGGATGGCATGTATGATTTTGGTAATACAACAGATATGACAGATATGACAGATATGACTGGTACAAGAAATATTTACAGTTTACGTCACGAACTTTTAGAAACCAAAGTGAACTCGTTTTATGATCATGTTGGTGGCCGCCCAGACAACGTAGATCCTAATCAGTTTGAACTTGATGGCAAGGGTCATTTATATTTAAATACTGTTGACAAAGGAAAAGTACTATTGACTAACAAAAAAAAAAAAAAAAAAAATCCTGGTAAGTTTAGGGCTTTAAGTACAATAAAAAATGAAGGTGGTGTTGGTGCCTTGTGTCAACTTGGAATTGGAGGGTCTCCTGTCACGCCGCGTCTTGTTAGTGCCCTTTATGACACGCAAACAAAATTACCAACAGGGCAAGAAATTGAAATGGCACCAGTAACAAGTCTGCCAGAAATAGCAAACACAGTAATACAAGAAACTTCATTTACTGAAGGACAAATAAATGATGCTATGAAAACAATAGACGACCCACTTTTGTCAATGAGGGAGATTATGGGCTTGGATAAATCACTGCAGACAATAAGAGGTGAGATGGTAAATAATGTTGCCAAACTGGGTGAGCTTGATAAACACATAGAACGTGAAAAAGAAAAACTGGCTACAGCAGACAATGGGAATCTTGACACAGAAATGAAAGAAAGAATCCAACACAGATTAAATGATTTGCAGATAGAAAGGTCAGGACGATTAGAAGTGATTAGTATTGGAAGGGAAAAACTAAAAACACAGGTCAACAGGATTAGGGAAACTATTCAGAAAATACTTCACGAAGACAGTACTCTGGCTGAGAGACTTAAAACACTTTTCAGAGAACAGGGTATCACAATTGCTAGTTTAATTACTGCTCTTGGATTTATTATCAGTACTGTTGTGTTGGCTGTCTCCGGGGGTGGCAGTGCTGGAGGTAGCAGTCCAACACCGCCAGCCCCGGCACCACCAGCACCACCAACAGACCCAAAAGATTTACAGTCGTGGGTAAAGAAACAACTGTCTCACATATCAGACTTGCTTAAAAAATTGGCTGTGAAAGCAGTAGACGTGTTGCCTGGCATTATAGGCACAGTTGTCAGTTGGATGATTAGTACTACAGCAAAGGTAGTAGGGTTTATGGCAGAACATGTGTGGATCTTTTTAGTGACAGTAGGAGGGTTGATGGTGGGTTATTTAATGAAACAGATAAAGAAGTAAAACCCCTAATCCTGTTAGGCCTATTGCCAATGCAGTTCTTTCTGACTCATGTGTGTCAAGGGTTGGTGATAGATCCGGGGTTGACTGTACTGGTTGTATGAGTGCCGGTGTTGAGGCCGGTGCCGGTGCCGGGGGTGTTACCGTCTGTAATGGTTTAAACAACTGTACATGTGTGGTTGTGGCCCTCAAGTTTACAGAGTGATTGAGTCCTAATTTTTGATCACGACCTGCAACAACGATTTCATTATTATAATTTGTTATTGTACCCATTTGAAGTTGAAGATCAGATGGTAACATATATAACCCGATGCCAACTACAAAGTCAACTTTCGATCTGGCATATCTGAGTACGTCTTGGTAGCATTGTATGCTTGATGGGAGATCTACTGTTGAATTGATTGAATCTTCTAGATTCGCAAGAAACTGTTTTTGAGATTCAAACTTTCCACTTCCATTCAAAATGTTTGATTTTGTTAGTGATTGAGCACCTAGGATACACCAGACATATGTTCTGATAGACTCATTTACGCGCTCGACTCCCGCTTGAGTAAACCCGTCACTCCTGTCTAAAATAAATGTGGTCCAGGCATTAGACTGCTTCTGTTCTATTGATCCTAACCAGACTTCTGACTTTGATGAGAATGAAGTGTAACCTGGGTAGTAATCTTGAGGGTATTGTCTGTGACTCATAGCATAATACAATGTACCCATGCCGTTGTGATCATCAAGTTTTTGTGTGAAGTCATGCCTGGGACCAGGGCTGATGTTAAATTCATTACAGATGCGTTCAAATGCTTTCATATTTATGGGGTTGTTATATCTGTTGAAACTGGATTCAGTTGGCAGTGGTGTATGGAGTTCTGACAAAATACGTCTAAGCTGGTAATAAACATGAAAACGATATACAGACCTAATGAGTTTGTTTGAGTGATTCAAATGGTCTGTAAATGAAACACCACAGCCTGTAGTTGAACACAGTATGACAAAGTTAAGTTGGTTTTGAAACATCTGTAGTGGACTTGAAGACCACTTTCTTGCAGTAGCATCGTGTTATTGGAGGGTTTAGGTAATGGTCAAATGGATTGGGTACTTTCACTTGAAATAAATCTTGTACGCTTGCGTCTGACACAGCTATGTCAAGCTGATTTAGTTTAATTATTTTCTGTTCATAAGTAGGTGCAACATTATATTTGGCATCCACATTAAATTGAAATGCGTTCATTGTGGTAATGGTTGGCGATTTAAATTCCATTCTTCTTTTTTATGAGATAATAAAAATGTTTATCACTTTAACAAATCTTGACACAAGCAAACCCGTGTGGTTAACTAATGGGATTGATAATCGTGATGGTAACAAGGCTGTAGCTATCCATGAAATGTTTTACACAGTAAAATGGTTTAATGTAGAAGATGATAATATGTATGGTAAATATTCTGTACAGGGAACTGTAGGTGCTGCAAGTTTTGGTTCTAATCATTTACAGCCTGGGTATTACGACTTTTGTACTATAGCTGAATTTTTACAAAATATGTATAAAATTAAAGCAACTTTAAATCCAGGTAACTTGCTTGTTACATTGGAATTTCCAAAAGATAGTCAGTTATTATTATCTCGTAGTCTTGTAATGCTACTTGGTATTTTTTACCATGTTTGATATGGGAATTTTATATGTTCATGGTGATGAAGATTGGACAATTGATGACAATTATTTAAAGCCAAAAAAACAAATAATAACTGGAAGATATCCTGTTCATTTGGCGGTACACACAGTGCTAAATGTTTATTTGAAAGAACTAAACACAACTGAAAATGTTCACAATGGAAAGCCATCAACTTTGTTGAGAAGCTTACCTACTGGAACTGCTCCATATTGTGAA
Source organism: Semisulcospira habei (assembly GCA_036245525.1). Taxonomy (NCBI): domain Eukaryota; kingdom Metazoa; phylum Mollusca; class Gastropoda; family Semisulcospiridae; genus Semisulcospira; species Semisulcospira habei. The sequence continues at coordinate 232,646,496 of BTPG01000004.1, forward strand.
AGTGTAGTTGTTAGATTTCCTAATTTACAGTTTAAGAAATTAGGTTCTAGTTTCTTTGAGTCACTGTGTATATCTGTAACTAATCAGGATGACAAACCAGTTGTTATGCATGATTTTAGTGTAGTGTTAGAAGTTAAATAATTTTATTTTTGTTTATAAAAAATGAGTGCTGGTCCAAAGTCGAGAATCATACCAGTTGCGTGTCCGGTAACAGAGTTGAAAGATTTGGCTGATGTACAGGATTTTGAGAAGGAGGGAGAGGTGGGGGAGGTGTATGGTTTTGAACTTGATTCAACTGGCATGTACAAGAGAAAAGTAATCGATGACATGAAAGATGGCACAGAGAGACCGATTCCTAAACTTGGTCAGCTGCATGATGTTACTGTACCTGTTCCAGTAAATAACGTACCCTACAACTTAATACATGTTGGTAATAAATGGGTTGTTTCACCTGTGCCTACGCCTGCACCAACAATTGACTGGGACATAAAGTTGGAATTTATTAGTCCTTATGTATACACTGATGATGAAGGCGCCTTAGTGTTTAGGAAAGTTGTTAACTCTGGGCCGTTGATTGTAAGTCTTGTTCCAAGTTTTGCCCCAGACAACAATAGCCGAGAAAAACTGAAGGTGCAAGATTATGAGAAACGATGGTATCTTCTTACAACTAGAAAGGGAAGATCAGATACTTCTGTTGTGTTTATGCCAGCAAGCTTAGTCGTGGCTACAGAAGCGACAATAGTATTTGAAATTATCTTGAGATCTATAGCTTCTGTGAAAGAGGCAAATATTGCACAGGGAATAAAACTAACTTGGGATGAAACAGTATCAGAATCATCAAAGGTCTTTATTGCCATTACAAAAAGTGCTGATGTTATTAATGTTTCGAGCAGTATTCCAGCTGTCAAGGTGGTGGTTGACAAAACAACTTTTGTTCGTCTAAGTTACATAAACCTTGAACACATTGATCTTGTTTCATTTTATTATGCCAGCAAATTGTATACTTTTGACGAGTTGCAAAATGTAATTGCTGATTAAATAAAAAATATTTGTCAATAAAAAAATGGTAAAATTCTATTCAATACTACCGACGCTTGAGCCGACTGAATCAATTGTGATGACTAAAACAACGCTTGCGCCTGATCCACATGTGACAGCTGTGCCAATTGCATCAGATAAAACATTACAGGCAGATGCATTCAGATTAAATAATATTACAGAAGCAATTAAATATTTGGAAAGTGAGGAAGCAAAATACTCCAGATGCAAAAGGAGGTATAAGACCATTTTCAATTCTATTCAAAATACTTCAATGGCTGTTGGTGTCGTTTCAGCTGGATGTTCTGTAGGGGGTATTGTTCTGTTTGCCACAGGAATTGGAAGTATAATTGGAATTGCAGTTGAGGGTGTTAGCGTTGCTACATGCCTGATATGTTTTGGTTTGGAGGCCATAAACAAGAGGTTTCACACGAAATTACAGAAACATGAAGCGTTGAGTACTTTGGCGGGTGCGAAGCTGAGCAGTATGAAACTTATTATCAGTAAGGCATTGAATGATAATTGTATTGATGACGAAGAATTTAAGCGGGTCCAGGATGATTTAAATAATTACAAAAAACAGAAGTCTGAAATACAAAATAAAATGCGTAGTCAATCTCCTGTGAATGTTGAAGAACTGAAAGCCAATTTTTTAGAGATGGGGAAAAAGATTGGTGTTCAGGAAACCACAGAAAAACTACACAATCTTTTAAACAAATAAAAATCAGATTTGGTAATCCTTTAATAATGTCATACACTTCACAGAAAAATGCCGTGCCACTTACAACACTTGTGCCTGATTATTTAACCCCATCTGCACCACCGCCAGAGTACTACTGAGAAAATTTTTTTTTTTATTGTCCTTGTATCTTGATAAAACTGTCTCAGTGTCTTGGGACTTGAGTCAAGTTGTTGTAAGAACTTAGGGTAAGTACTTGTAAGAACTTAGGGTAAGTAATTAATAAGTTCTTATGGCAACACACTTAAAGGTTACCTCTGCAGGTTTCCAAAAGTTAGTTGTTAATAAGTATTAAGTTTCACTTGGCATCACTTGATCAGGTTCATGTTTAGGTAATGACAGAGACAATAGTTATAGAGAAAGACAATAGGAGACCCGTAAGATAATCAGATCAATAAGGTCGCATCGGTCATACTCATCAGTTTTTTAAAATCAAAGGGTTGATTCGGTAATAACGGGGGTGTAATGGGGGTCAAAAATTTTAATATTAAAAATGACGTAATTTAATGACGGATGCAGCATTATTGAATTCATTGTCTTACGAGTCTCCTATTGTCTTTCTCTGCCCACTATCCTTCGGATGCCAAGCTAATCTGGCACTACCCTTGAAATATCATGGTCAATGCATTTCCTGCAACTGGTACATATTCGTTAAGTAACACTTCAAAATGTGAGAAATGCACCCGTGGTGATAACAGGGTTAATTTGTTATGTTGATATTAATAATAATAATTAATAATTACGGTATTTATAATGCGCTTATCTTATAATAATTATAACTCTAAGCGCGCACTCACAACTCGCACACGCATGCGCACGCTTTAGACAATGACTCACGTAACACAAATAGTGAAGATACATTAGGACGGTCAGCTTGGGCTGGGGAGTGTGGTGATATAGTGCTAGAACTGTTGAAAGAGATGAGTTTTGAGGGCAGACTGGAAGGAGGAGAGCGAGTGTTTCTGACGGAGAGAGAGTGGGAGAGTGTTCCAGGTGGTTGGACCGTATACTGAGAAAGAGTGGGGGCCGAAAGTGCTGAGTTTGGTGCGGGGGATGAGGAGGCGGAGAGGGTCAGAGGCGGAGCGGAGGGAGCGGGGAGGAGTGTAGGGGTGAAGTAAGTTGGAGAGATACGCAGGAGCGTAGTTGTTCAGGGATTTGTAGCAGAGAGATTTCAGGTTATTGCAATCGCGCCTACCCGGCGGCCCCCAGAGAAACACCCGCGGCAGCCCGGGCCTGTTGACAAGCTCCACTTGATCAGGGTAGAGAGTCAACATGGACAGCGTCAGTCCTGTCAGCGCCACGGCCTCCGACTGTGTTCTCAGTTCCACAACACGACGTGGGGTGGTCACCGTCGGTATCTCAATCGTTGTTGCCGGGCCACAGAACCTGAGACAGCAGGCACAATGAGTGAAGCTCGAGCAAACAGCAAGGAAATCATGAAATGAAGAACAACAAACAACGCACGTGCCAAAGTGTCAACACACATGCACGCAAGAATATTCACCTTGCACACCGCCTGTCCCACCCGTCTGGGTGCTTTGTGAGTCTAAAGGTGGGGGTGTTGTTTGGGGGGGGGGGGGGGGGGAGGCAGTATAGCCTAACATCATGACTCTAGATTGACTTTTTTTCGGTTTTTGTGACTGCAGTTTTTCTTTTTGTATCTTCGTGATCCGTGACAAAAGTCGTCATGAAATGTGAAAGCCAAAAGTAGATGATCATGATTCGTGAAAACGACCTGGTTATTTTGTGAAACGTGGAAGGCTGTCAAAAACAACTGCTGATGCATCTCGCTTTGAGGCTGTGACAGTGTGCCTTTCGTTACCCAGCAGTTTGTGCCCAGCATACTATGGACTATGTCAAGCATGTATCCGTCTGTAATCAGTTGACATTGAGTATCATAAATCCAGACCAAAAAGGTGACTGCCAAGCATGACTGCCAAGGAGTTGCCACATTCCTTCTGCATATGAAGATAAGTAGCGGCTAATGTCTCTGTTTGTTTGTCTATTTTGACAAAGGGTATTTACCCGAAATATTAATATATTGTGTTGTACCGTTTTTTCTAAGCGTGTTTCTTTCTCCGTTGGGTACTTCATTGAGTATCATCAGCCTATTTCTTTGTCAAGCATGTATCCGTCTGTAATCAGTTGACGTTGAGTATCATCAGCCTATTTCTTTGTCAAGCATGTATCCGTCTGTAATCAGTTGACGTTGAGTATCATCAGCCTATTTCTTTGTCAGGCATGTATCCGTCTGTAATCGCAAAAGTTCACCGTCTTCGATTGACGGCCAGTTTAACAGCGTCACACTACAGACACATCTGGGCACTTTTCTGTATGACGTCATTTTCTAAGATCACACACACACACATACAGAGAGAGAGAGAGAGAGAGAGAGAGAGAGAGAGAGAGAGAGAGAGAGAGAGAGAGAGAGAGAGAGAGAGAGAGAGAGAGAGAGAGAGAGAGAGAGAGAGAGAGACAATGACAATGACAATGACAATGATTCTTTATTTTACAACGGTGAAAGTTTTGGCTGGCACAACCATTTTTCGAACTTGCCGTTGCTAATCTACAAATAATGCACAAAGTGTGAAAATATTATATGAGAAAAAAAAAAAAAAAAAAAAAAAGAAGAAAAAGAATAAATGATATAAAAACAAAACAAAACCAGCAACAACAACAACAACAAAAACGTGCGCACACACACACACACACACACACACACACACACACACACACACACACACACACACACACACACACACACACACACGCACACACTGAGTATTATAGGGTCGCAGTGAAAGTATTAAGATAATGACGTGAGGTAATTGAAAATACTGGCTCTAAAATACGAAAGGGTTGTTGCTGTTGTAACTTTCCTAGGCAAATTGTTCCACAGGCTATAGCCTGAGAACGCTAAACTTGTCTTGTAGAGATCGATTCTAGGTCATGGTACAATAATGAATTGCCTTGATCTTGAGTACGTTGGTGATGGAAAGGAAAATAGTTTCTTAATATAATCAGGCATTTTGCTATTCAATGTTTTGAACATAATTATTCCCTTATTGTACATTAAGTGATTTTTCAGGGGAAGAATCTCCAAGGTTTTCAGTTTATTATCGGTAGTTGAGTTAGGATCAGGTAGGATAAGTTTTGCGGCTCTACGATGAAGAGAGTTCAGTCTCTTCAATTGGACCTCGCTTGCTCCATCCCACACTGTAGAAGCATAGTCGATATGTGACCTGATGTGGGCGTTAAAGAACAGTTTACGTGTTTCTACATCAGTGATATATTTTAATTTGGCTAAAATGTAAAGTTTCTTTGATATTATGTTGCATATGTTAGTAATATGACACTGCTATTTAAACTGGTTATCTACAGTAACACCGAGAAGACGATGTTCTGTTACTTGACTGATGGGTTTTCCTTGAAGAGACAAGCTGAGTGAGAGAGAGCCTAGCTGGTGCTTTTGACGGGTACTTAATACCATACATTCAGTCTTCGCTGGGTTTAGGATCATGGAGTTGTTACTACACCAGCTGTCAATGTCTTGTAGTGCGCTTTGTAGGCGTGTATCAATAATAGATAAATCCTCGTCGGGCATGTGTATTGCAGCATCATCCGCGAACATATCGCATGAAACATTTTGATCGTTAATTGTGAGCGGAAGGTCGTTAATGAACAAACAAAATAAAAGAGGGCCTAAAATAGAGCCCTGGGGCACGCCATGCTTGACTAAGCGGTGATTAGAATATGTACCATTAAGAAGGACTTTTTGTCTTCTGTCATCCAAGTAGGATTTGAAGAACGTGGCAGCGCTGTTGGTGTACAACGAAATTTTCTTTATCAATATATCATAGTTTACTAAATCAAAAGCTTTACGGAAGTCTAAAAAGACTACACCTGTTAGTTTGGATTCATTGATAGATGCTAACCAGGTGTCTGTCATCCTAATCAGCGCGGTATGGCAGGAATGGTTTGGTCTGAAACCTGACTGCAATGGATGGATAAGATTTCGGTTTTCTAAATATTTAGATAGATGTTTATGAATATGCCTCTCTAAAGGCTTTGACAAAACTGGTAGTAATGAAATGGGACGAAAATTATTAATTTCACTTACATCTTTTGATTTTGGTAGTGGGATTACTTTTGCATCTTTAAATACATCCGGAAAACAGTTTTGTTTTATACAGAGATTATAGATGTACGTGAGACTCTCAACGATATATGGGAGAGATGTCTTGAGTATTTTTGAGCTGATCTCATCAGGCCCGGATGACTTTTTATTTTCCATCGAGGTAATTAATCTGCCCACTTCATGAACCGCTATAGGCGGTATGATGAAAGGTTCGTTGTTTTTATTTTTCTGGTTACAGTAGTCTAGTAATTTGTCTGGACAAATATACTCATGTGAGTTATTTCCCAGTGGCATTAGTGATTCCGCCACAGAGACAAAATGGTCGTTAAAACTGTTTGCAGTGAGGTGGGGTGGTAAAGACGCACTACTTTTATTTGTACCTTTGGTTACTAAATTTATGGCACGCCATACAGTGGAGGAGTCTTTACTTTGCTTAACTACCTTACTGAAGAGAGATTTTCTTGCTTCTAAAACCATTGATTTTACGCGATTACGCTGTGTTTTGTATTCAGCAAAACGCTTCGTTTTTTTTAGCTCGTCCCTGTGTTCCATAGCCTCTATCAGATCCGCAGTTAGCCAGGGTGGTAAGGCGGCGTACTTAACTCTCTTTTGCTTCAGGGGCGCGTGTTTATTCAGCACACCGAGAAAGACGCGGTACCAGGTGTCCAATGCTTTGTTTGGGTCACTATCGTTATAAACGTCCGTGAACTGTGCTCTATCTAAATCAGTCAAAAAGGCAATTTCATTAAAGTTTTTAAATGATCTATAAGTGATGCACGTGTGACCTTGCTTTTTCATTTTTGGAAGTTTTGACAGCCATATGCAGCTAACTGGATAGTGGTCGCTGACACTCAGACTATCAACTTGAGTGTTGCTAACTGCGAGAGGTTTGTTGGTATAGATATTGTCACAGAGTGAAAATTATGATAGCTAGGGTTAATAGGGAGGATAAGGGTTAAAAAGGTGGGATCGAAGTCCAGGTACGAGGTAGTGATCGAAACGGAGTATAATCGTAATCCGCAAGGCTTGACCCAGAAAAACACGGCCACGTGGATACTGGTTATCTAAGAACCGGGTGGCACGAGTGTCCAAAACAAGGGAAAGGTCGGTCGAGTGGAAACTCTGACTCAAGACTTTTGGTCGCGTCCACATAAGAGCATGAAAGGTCGGTTGATTGGGGAAAGCAATGACGCAGGACACATGTAACTAGAGGTAATTAGAAAGGTATATAAAGAATGGTCGGTGTGCGTTTCGAAGAGAGCTCCGTTGCGGAAGTGACACGCTGTGGCATCCTCGAGACAACACACCGACCACCATCATGATTTCAAGTCGACGCCTCATTGTTAGGTGAGCATGACTTGAGTTATCTTTGTATCCCATGCTAGAAGTAAATATGATGATGTAAACTCTTTACTCTCTCCTTATGTCTGTGAATGCTTGGAGTGTGAATGATCCTGTTTGTAATTCGTAGTGTGCTCCGATTGTCACTGTTACATGTTGTCTTGGTTAGTCGTTGTGACGTTAGTTGTCGTGTCATTAGTTGTTGCATGTGATGATTAGCTAAGGTACATGAGTCTGACATGACGGAAGCCTGATTAGTGTCCTCAGCCACCGTACCTCTCAGATAAGCGAGTCGGCACCAACTCTTTGGTCGTACTACGAACTGACACTGTAACGGTCAGCCTGATAGGTGGTGCTTCGCGCACTTATGTAGTAGCGGCTTCATAAGGAGATACGTACTCTAGAATCCCCAAGAGTATTATCAAGTCATTGACATGTTAATTGGTTGATCCTTAAACGGCTGAGTGATAATATGGTCTATAATTGTGGCTGATGTTGGCGTAACTCTCGTGGGGGATGTCACCATTTGTTGGAGACCGACTAAGGTAGTAGTACACTCCCATGATGGATGAGGTTTTAGAAAGTCAATATTAAAATCTCCAAGAAGCAGAACATCTTTGGTCTGAATGTCTGTTTTATCGATCATGTGTAAAAAGCTATCGTACCACTCAAAGGTGGCTGCAGGGTTTCGATACAGAAACCCGACAAGTAAAGGAGGGGATTTAGAGTGTTTGATTTCTACCCAAATACATTCTACATCATCCGTTTCTAGGTCTTGTCTCCTGCGGGTTATGTGTAGAATTGATTGATGGATGTATACCGCTACACCTGTCTCACCCTGGACTGACGGATATCTCCTAATAATAGAATAATTTGGGATGGTGATGGCTTCATTACTGATGTGGGAGGCCAACCGAGTTTCGGTTAAACCCATTAGGTGAAAATAGTCGGGGGAATTAACATAAACACAGACATCTTGAACTTTGTTTGCTAGGTGGTATAGAGAGAGAGAGAGAGAGAGAGAGAGAGAGAGAGAGAGAGAGAGAGAGAGAGAGAGAGAGAGAGAGAGAGAGAGAGAGAGAGAGAGAGAGAGAGAGAGAGAGAGAGATGATGATGATGATGATGATGAAACTTTATTTATCAACGGTAAAAAGTTTTGACAGAAACAAATCGTCATTTTACAAACTTGCCGTTGCTAACATCTACAAGATAAAATAGATTAAAAGATAATAATAATAATAAAGAATTATATTTACACATATTATTTCATGCAACAATAAATTTAAAAAAAAAATGACACAAAATAACAACACTTAACATTCATCTTATACCATACACACACACACACACACACACACACACACACACACACACACACACACACACACACACACATACACACACACACACACACACACACACACACACACACACACCAACAATATAGATAAATACATAATTATATTACATAAAAGCATTAACCATCAGGGTTTGTTTAAATGCCCAGTGTTGTTATGTTTGGCTCATCAGGTAATCGAAAAGTTTCGTTTTAAAGATTCCAAGTGAGGCTATAGTCTTCAAATGTGCAGGAATAGTGTTCCATACAAACGGTCCAGAAAAGGTTAAACTAGTTTTAAAGAGGTCAATTCTAGGCAGAGGTAGGGGTAAAGTATTGTTCCTTGAGGACCGTTCGCGTTCTTGCTGTGGCACAAATTTGGTGGTTAGATACTGCGGTGTCATGTTATTTAATATCTTGTGCATGAGGATGCATTTGTTGAAACTAAGTTGTTGACGCAGGCCGAGAATGTTTAGATGTCTAAATTTGTCTGTGGTAGGAATGGGCCGCGTATCTATCATTTTGACAGCTCTTTTATATATCGAGTTTAACCTGTTCATGTGAACATCACTACAACCGTCCCACACTGTGGAGACATAATCAACGTGAGACTTGATATGGGCATGAAAAAGCAGTTTACGAGTATGTGTATCCGTTACTTGTCTAAGCTGGGACAACAGGAAAGTGTTTTTAGCAATGGTTTTACAGACTGTATTTATATGCGAGAGAGAGAGAGAGAGAGAGAGAGAGAGAGAGAGAGAGAGAGAGAGAGAGAGAGAGAGAGAGAGAGAGAGAGAGAGAGAGAGAGAGAGAGTCTGTCATTGGCTATGTTTAAAAAAACATAATCACACAGGGTTTACTAAATGTTTCAGTACGAGGGTAAGCTTGTAAGATAAGCGGTTCCTTTTGTTTACGTTTTCTCATCAGTAGCAAATTATCTTCGGCTTATAATTTGGTCCAGTTTTGTAAGAAGTGTCAGCTTTCACTTCATTTCGATCGCTTTACAAACAGTTGCACTCACCCAAGATCAACTTTGGATTGAATCGAGAGAGAATACACCCTCCTGGATTCCTTCAAAGAAGCAAACCGCAAAATATGTTCACAATAATTCCTTTGGTTGTCTGACAATTGTTCGGTCCTAGATTTCGTCCGTACTTTATGCGATTCCAACAGCGATGAGTTGTTTTCCATTCACTTGCCCCATTTTACTTTCCCGCCGGCTTTCACTTCTGCCATGTTTTGAACAGATTATGAACATAAAATGACGTAATAACCTAGACGGGTGTAAAGAGATTACGACATTACGTCACACTGATGTGACGTCAGGCCGCCAGATGAGACGTTTGTAAACAAAAGGTAATGTTTTGCGTGTTGGTTTGTGTTGACAAAGCGGTGGCTATTGTTTCCTATGCTTTTCGCCACTGACTTGCCTAGTACTTGTTCTTCTTGAATCATTGTGGCCGCTGCCGTTTGTTATACAGACCCACACAGCCAGGCACAAATAAAACATCCCACATTCCTTTTCACTTCGCGATTTTTGGATGTATATAACCAGTTTATGGAGACGGGCTCCACGAGTGTGTTGCGATAAATAGTACTAGACTAATGCCCCCGCATACTGAGGAAGACCCTGCTCTGCGGCCTACGACTTCTGTTTTCTTACAACGCAAATATCAGCAAGACAGCAGACGATATCGGGCACAAGGACGTAGATCAAACTCTGCGCTTCTGTATTAAAAGCCCGGACAAACACAAGATGGAGAAACAAACAACACAACACACGATCGCATTCGCATGTTTGTCCGGGCATTTAATCCACTAATTTAGTCCAAAAACGCGCGTTTTATCATTATTATTTTGTATTTATTTTATTGTTTTACCTACTTCTGGAAACAAATTAGGTTGGTAATTTTGTAGCATCAGCATTAGTATTAAGTGAGTGTGTTCCTATGTAAGCGCGAATAATTAGCGTTGCCTACTTTACCAGTCCACAATATCTAATTCGGACATTTCTACGACGCGGCAGCCTACGGATACACCTGCCCGTCTTTTGATATGACGTCATTGCTAGGAGCGACACAGTGTCTTTAGAAGTCAAGATATGTTACGTTAATATACAGATCACTTTCTTGGTCCCGCGAGGGGAAACTTAAAGTCTGCTCGTACACAATACAAACGGAATACAATGCATACACATCACGTACAACATGACAACCATTACAGCAAAGTTTATTAAATAGTAAATGAAAAAGAAAGACTTGAAACAAGAAAAATCTATCACATAATTCCAGTATCACACAAACGCAGGCAGGCACTCATACGGACTTACACACACACACACACACACACACACACACACACACACACACACACACACACACACACACATACACACACACACACACTCACACGCACACACACATACACACACACACACATACACACACACACACACACACACATACAGACACACACATCCCCCCTCTCCGACAATGTTCCAGAAGCAATGGACACGTCGTACATTACAATGAGCAATGCTAAGATTAGCTACAGATTTCACAACAAGATTGAGGATCCCACAATATAAGCAAGGGACATGTCGTACATTACAATGAGCAATGCTAAGATTAGCTACAGATTTCACAACAAGATGGAGGATCCCACAATATAAGCAAGGGACACGTCGTACATTACAATGAGCAATGCTAAGATTAGCTACAGATTTCACAACAAGATTGAGGATCCGACAATATAAGCAAGGGACATGTCGTACATTACAATGAGCAATGCTAAGATTAGCTACAGATTTCAGAACAAGATCCCACAATATAAGCAAGGGACATGTCGTACATTACAACGAGCAATGCTAAGATTAGCTACAGATTTCAGAACAAGATTGAGGATCGGACAATATAAGCAAGGGACATGTCGTACATTACAATGAGCAATGCTAAGATTAGCTACAGATTTCACAACAAGATTGAGGATCCGACAATATAAGCAAGGGACATGTCGTACATTACAATGAGCAATGCTAAGATTAGCTACAGATTTCAGAACAAGATCCCACAATATAAGCAAGGGACATGTCGTACATTACAACGAGCAATGCTAAGATTAGCTACAGATTTCACAACAAGATTGAGGATCGGACAATATAAGCAAGGGACACGTCGTACATTACAACGAGCAATGCTAAGATTAGCTACAGATTTCACAACAAGATTGAGGATCAGACAATTTAAGAACATGAGATCACAGATGACTACTTGTATCACTAATCATGAGATCACAGATGACTACTTGTATCACTAATCATGAGATCACAGATGACTACTTGTATCACTAATCATGAGATCACAGATGACTACTTGTATCACTAATCATGAGATCACAGATGACTACTTGTATCACTAATCATGAGATCACAGATGACTACTTGTATCACTAATCATGAGATCACAGATGACTACTTGTATCACTAATCATGAGATCACAGATGACGACTTGTATCACTAATCATGAGATCACAGATGACTATTTGTATCACTAATCATGAGATCACAGATGACTACTTGTATCACTAATCATGAGACCACAGATGACTACTTGTATCACTAATCATGAGATCACAGATGACTACTTGTATCACTAATCATGAGATCACAGATGACTACTTGTATCACTAATCATGAGATCACAGATGACTACTTGTATCACTAATCATGAGATCACAGATGACTACTTGTATCACTAATCATGAGATCACAGATGACTACTTGTATCACTAATCATGAGATCACAGATGACGACTTGTATCACTAATCATGAGATCACAGATGACTACTTGTATCACTAATCATGAGATCACAGATGGCTACTTGTATCACTAATCATGAGATCACAGATGACTACTTGTATCACTAATCATGCCCCCCCCCCCCCCACCACTCCCCGGAAACACTGAAATATATTTTCATCGAAAACAACAGCTGTTTTGAAGAAAAATGTTACCCCAGTGCGGAAGAACTTTTGTGACAGAATGGACTCAGTGTCAGCTGAGACGTCCCTCAAAACGCGCCGTGGACATCACCATAGACCGCCATGCAACATCCCACAGTGGACATCACCATAGACCGCCATGCAAAATCCCACAGTGGACATCACCATAGACCGCCATGCAAAATCCCACAGTGGACATCACCATAGACCGCCATGCAAAATCCCACAGTGGACATCACCATAGACTGCCATGCAAAATCCCACAGTGGACATCACCATAGACTGCCATGCAAAATCCCACAGTGGACATCACCATAGACCGCCATGCAAAATCCCACAGTGGACATCACCATAGACTGCCATGCAAAATCCCACAGTGGACATCATCATAGACCGTCATGCAAAATCCCACAGTGGACATCACCATAGACCGCCATGCAAAATCCCACAGTGGACATTACCATAGACCGCCATGCAAAATTCCACAATGGACATCACCATAGACTGCCATGCAAAATCCCACAGTGGACATCACCAAAGACCGCCATGCAAAATCCCACAGTGGACATCACCATAGACCGCCAAGCAAAATTCCACAGTGGACATCACCACAGACTGCCATGCAAAATCCCATGTCTTCTTGATTTCTTTTACGGAAATAGTAGTTGAATGAAAACAAATACGTTATTGGTAGCAAGTGCTTGCCGTACGGACCCCTGCAACCAATAACTTATATTTTCACCCTCTTCGTGAAGCATCTTGGATGCTAGTTTTGTCCTAGTAAAAGATCAGCAAAACGTTCTAAAGTAAAAGGTTACTTAGTGTTGTTCGAAACAACAAGCACACTCAGTACTGGAGACGGCAACATCATGATATATTTTAAATTACATCATAAGTCAATTATGTATAAATGTATATTCCTTTGACGTCAGTCATGTCTGGCCTGATCCAGGTCGGAAGATGAGGGAGATTACATGCATAACATTGCAGTTCCTGAAATGAAATCATGGTTGTTTGATTCCTAAGCATCGCACCGAAAGCAGTACAGTGGAAGACCTTCATGCATGTAGCCATTGCGAGGGACTCTATCAAAAGAAATCTGATCTCTGTACACTCAAAACATTGCTGTCAGAAACCAGGAGAGTTTCAGTTCGCTAAAAGAGGTGACGCAAGCAAGACTTGGGAGGCTAATGCTTCCAATACCTTTAGATGGTGACTCTTCCGTCTATCATAAGGTATTAGCCAGACAGAGAGATGATGCGATAAGCCATCTTATCAGAACTGACCCCTTGCTTCTTGAGTATGGAAATAGTTTTTTGACCGCATGGACATTGAAGAACACACGCCTGGACAAAATAAGTTCCAGGTTGCGGGAGTGGGGAGACTACTAAAGACTCTCAGAGTGATGTCAGAAATGAAAATCGCCAGTTTCAATGCTGTGATCAATTCAGCTAGCTTTGATCATGTTGTCCTGGCTGTAAAAGAGCTAGCAGAATTTGATGAGGACACATATCAGTTAAAAAAAAAAAAGGCAATCTCACAATGCGCATAGGCCATGTCTTGAAAAAATGTTCACAGATCAAACAGCCACAGGCATCCAAACAGCTTGGGCTTGTTTTTAAATTACAGCATAAATCTATTATGTATAAATGTATATTCCCTTTGAAGTCAGTCATGTCTGGCCTGATCCAGGTCGGAAGATGTCTTCTTGATTTCTTTTACGAAAATAGTGGAAGAATGAAAACAAATACGTTATTGGTAGCAGGTGATTGCCGCACGGACCCCTGCGACCAATAAATTATAATATCGCTCTCTTCGTGATGCATCTTGAATGCGAGTTTTGTCCTAGTAAAAGATCACCAAAACGTTCTAAAGTAAAAGGTTACTTTTTTACCTATTTTGCGGACAAAATCCAAACACTGCGCAACACACTGGACACTCTGCCTTCTCCGCCTTGCCCTCCCGACCACACCTTTTCCGGTACTCCCCTCTCGTCCTTCCGCCCCGTCTCTCAGGATGAAGTCCTCAAGACCATAAGGTCCATGCCCTTTAAAACCTGCGAACTAGACCCCCTCCCAGCTTCTTCCTGCCCTTCATTACCGACATCATCAACGCATCTCTAGAAAACGGCTCCGTCCCCGATATCTTCAAGTCCGCCATCGTCCGTCCTCTCCTCAAAAAACACAACCTCGACCCAAACGAACTCAAGAACTATCGCCCAGTCTCCAATCGCTCTTTCCTTTCCAAGCTTTTTGAGAAGGTAGTTATCAACCAGCTCAACCTCCACCTCACCAACAACAACCTCCTCAGTCCATTCCAGTCTGCCTATCGCAAACATCAAAGCACTGAAACAGCGCTTCTACATATCCTTAAACGATCTGGTTCTCTCCACCGACTCGGGCAACATCTCTCTTTTTACATTACTCGATCTCTCTGCTGCCTTTGACACTATTGATACTCTATCCTCCTCCACCGACTCCACCACTCCTTCGGCATCACTGACTCTGCTCACTCCTGGTTTCTCTCCTATCTCTCCGACTGACAGCAGTCCGTCACCATCAACGGCGTCTCTTCCAACCCAGTCACGCACTCCTGCGGAGTTCCACAGGGGTCCGTCCTGGGCCCGGTCTTTTTCACACTCTACACCTCTCCCCTGTCCAACATCATCCAGTCTCACCGCATACAGCACCACCTCTACGCTGACGACTCACAACTGCTAGACAAAGACAAACTCGACAACACTCAGTCACTACTGACTCGCACGGCTGACTGCTACGAAGACGTGAAAAACTGGACGACAGCAAACGAGCTTAAACTGAACGACAACAAAACGGAAGCCATGCTGGTAGGCACTCGCCAGAAACTCTCCCAGCTCCCTCCCTCTCTCCACCTTCAACTCGATAGCACCCCCATCTCCCTCTCTGACTCGCCCCACCCGGGTCTGCCCTGGGGGACTTGGGTGGGGTTAACTACTTTTAGTTTCCAGGGTCACCCTGGTCAGCCCCACAGGGTGGGTTTACCTTCTAGTCTGGGGCATGTGTTTCTGTCTAGCCTTGGTCCATTCACCTGTATTTTCCTTTTTTAAACCCTCCCTACTGTCTGCGCTGTCTGTAGCTCTTGATATTGGATGTGTGTTGCTAAATGGTGCAGGCACGTCCTGAGAAAGTCTTGTTGAGGTCGGGACGTTAAGCAATGTACAATCAATCAATCCCTCTCTGACTCGGCCAAGAACCTTGGCGTTATCCTCGATTTCTCTCTGTCCATGACCAGCTTCGTCTCCGCCACGGCCCAGGCATGCTATTTTCACCTCCGCCGCATCAGTCAGATCACAAAATACCTCACTACCGAAGCTGCCACCAAACTTGCTGTCTCTCTCATCTTATCTCGCATCGACTACTGCAACTCTCTCCTTTCCGGCCTCCCTCACTCCACCACTTTCACTCTCCAACGCGTCCAGAACAATGCTGCCCGCCTCGTCCTCAGAAAGAAAAAATCCGACCACATCACACCCCTGCTCAAACTCCTTCACTGGCTCCTCATCCCCCAACGCATCCAATACAAAATTCTGTCTCTCTGCTACAAATCCCTGAACAACTGCGCTCCTGCCTATCTCTCCAACTTACTTCACCCCTACACACCTTCCCGCTCCCTCCGCTCTGCCTCCAATGCCTCCACATCCTTCGCACCAAACTCAACACTTTCGGCCGCCGTTCCTTCTCCGTCTACGGTCCATCCACCTGGAACACTCTCCCACTCTCTCTTCGCCAGAAACACTCTCTCTCCTACTTCCAGTCCGCCCTCAAAACTCACCTCTTTCAACAGTTTTAGCACTATATCACCACACTCCCCATCGCAAGCTGACCGTCGTAATGTATTTCACTATTTGTGGTACGCGAGTTAATGTCTAAAGCGTGCGCATGCGTGCGCGAGTTGTGAGTGCTTGCTTAGAGTTATAATTGTTATAAGATAAGCGCATTACAAATACCGTAATTATTATTATTTATTATTATTACTTAATGTTGTTCGACACAACAAGCGTGCAGTGGAGGCGCCTTATTTAAAACACGGGTAGTAGTCAACAGCAGCAAGACAGGTCACATCTGAGGATCCAGCGTGCAGTGGAGTCGCCTTATTTAAAACACACGGGTAGTAGTCAACAGCAGCAAGACAGGTCACATCTGAGGATCCAGCGTGCAGTGGAGTCGCCTTATTTAAAACACACGGAAATCCTAGTTGAAGATTTATTTTACTTCGAGTAAGAAACGGTTTGAAAACAATACGTCCTGGGAATCTTCAGATCGAAAGTGAGACCGATGAAGACTTGATAGTCCGTTTGACTCGACGTTCGGGTGGAACACACGGGTTTGTTAATGACGGGACCCCTACGTGGCGACAAACGGTCTCTCTAGTCTTCAGCGGTCCCACTTTCCATCTCACCCCATCGTGCGCTGCATCGCCCGTCACAGCCACAGGAATGCACAGGCAGCCGTTTAATAAAAAAAAAATACAGGGCAATAACTGAGGCAAATCTTGCTCAGTACTGCTGTCACGGGTGATCCTACCCAGTGTTACTACCACCCGTATTCAGAAGTGAACAATTAAGCAACGATCTCCTGATGTCTGTGTTTGAAAGCAATTAAGAAGCTGAGCGTCTGACTAAAACCCACCTGGCCACTAATCTCTCGTACAGGTCAGGTGTCATGCTGGGGTCGGGACCGTTGTCAGTGACGGCTCTCCGCCACCAGACACTGCTCGCCGCCATACTGTCGGAACAAAGACATCGCTCTACAGCGGCAGCGGGACCTGTAGCCACCCCAACACACCGGCACAGTGCCTGCAACACACACATGCACACAGACTTGTCTAGGTGACTGGAATGTGCTTTCAAAACAAGCCTGGAAGCCACATTGATACGATAAATGTGTAGGACCGTTCACACTACCATCCACCATCGACAGTGAGCAGTGTTGGAGGAGTGACAGGAAAACAACCTGCACTCCAACGGATGGACCTGTTAATAATGACGATGATGATGATGCTGATGGCAATGAAACTTTATTCCTGAAAGATACATATTTGGGTTTATGAAAACCTGTCATACAATCTATCTCTGATGTTTATCGAAAGCAAACAAGAACTTAATAAACAAGTATATTAACCATTGTCTATTGCAAATAAAGTAATGTTAACGATAAATTAAACTCTGGAAAAAGATACCATCAACACGCAGGCACGCGAGCACTCACAGAGAGAGTGAGAGATATCATTAACACCTAACACCTTATCATGGCCGTTCCTAGCGACTAGATCAAAATAACATCAACGCATTCACACACACACACACACACACACACACACACACACACACACACACACACACACACACACACACACACACACACACACACACACACACAGAAAGAGAGAGAGAGAGAGAGAGAGAGAGAGAGAGAGAGAGAGAGAGAAAGAGAGAGAGAGAGAAAGTTACCTGTTCAACCCGAGAGTTGGTACTCAGAGCGTGTAACAGTTGTGTGGTCGTGATGTTGGGCAACATCAGTATCTTGGTGATGTTGATGCACGCCATGTCCGAGACCAGTTGTCTCAGCAAACACTCCTCCTTGTCCAGCTGTTTGATAGCTTTCTCTACTGCCTTCATCACCGCCTTGTCCAGATCCGGGGTCTTGCTGAGGTCAGCTCCCACTGATTTCATTTCTCCCACTATCAGGCCGTACCGGGCATTGATCATCAGCACGTCAAAGTCCCCGTCTGTAAATTTCCTGCTAAGTGTGGTGGGTCGTGGCAGCAGGCAGATGGCTGCGACGGTGATCGGATCGACTTGCTTGTCGAGGTATTTCCTGAACTCTAGCTGGAACAACACCAGCATCACCTCATGCTCCCTCTCCGCCAGATCCCGGATGTAGTTACGAACCCGCTGTATCGCGTGATCGTCTCTTGTGTCGCTGTCCTGCACTACTGTTAGCGGGCCAGGTGGGACTACCTGATAGCGAGGCCAGATTCTTGCTGCTAGAGGTGGGTCAGACGGATGAGGGGGAGGACCGGTGGGAGGGAAGTAAGCGGGCGCCTGGCCGGGCTGATCTGATGCCGCCTGTGGAACTAGAACCGACTGACCGGCCACAGTCTGCACGTCGTATGACACACGGTTGGCGTGAATCGGGGGGAGGAGGTAGGTTTGGCCGTGAAGGTTGGGATACCAGTGACGTACAGACTGACGCCAGGAGGCTTCGGCCGCCGCTACTTGTGCTGGTTGTCCGACACATCTGCCTTGTGCTGGTTGTCCGGTACTGGTACCTTGTGCTGGTTGTCCGGTACTGGGACCTTGTGCTTGTTGTCCGGTACTCGTATCGTGTGCTTGTTGTCTGGCACGTGTACCTTGCGCTTGTTGTCCTGTGCTGGTACCTTGTGCTTGTTGTCTGGTACCAGTACCTTGTGCTTCTTGTTGTCTGGTACGTGCACCTTGTGCTTGTTGTCTGGCACGTGTACCTTGCGCTTGTTGTCCGGTGCTGGTACCTTGTGCTTGTTGTCTGGTCCCGGTACCATGTGCTTCTTGTTGTCTGGTACGTGCACCTTGTGCTTGCTGTCCGATACTGGTACCTTGTGCTCGTCCGCTACTGGTACCCTGTGCTAGTTGTCCGGTATTGGTACCCTGTGCTTGTTGTCCGGTATTGGTACCCTGTGCTTGTTGTCTGAAAAAGGTAACTTGAGTTTGTTGTCCGGAACTGGTACTTTGTTCTTGTTGTCCGGTACTGGTGCCTTGTGCTTGTTGTCCGGTGTTGGTACCTTGTGCTTGTTGTCCGGTACTGGTACCTTGTGCTTGCTGTCCGGTGTTGGTACCCTGTGCTTGTTGTCCGGTACTGGTACCTTGTGCTTGTTGTCCGGTACTGGTACCTTGTGCTTGTTGTCCGGTACTGGTACCCTGTGCTTGTTGTCCGGTACTGGTACCCTGTGCTTGTTGTCCGGTACTGGAACCTTGTGCTTGTTGTCCGGTACTGGTACCCTGTGCTTGTTGTCCAGTACTGGTACCCTGTGCTTGTTGTCCGGTACTGGTACCTTGTGCTTGTTGTCTGGTATTGGTACCTTGCGTTTCTTGTTGCCCAGTACATTCACCTGCTGTCTGTTGTTGTGAAGACATCCGGGGCCGGATATATGGACTAGGGGTTTGTGCTGAGCCCTGAGACTGTGACGAAGCACTGCCTTGGCCGCCATCTTGGGACGACCGACGGTTAGTTGGTTCTTGTGGCGGATGGGACATTGTGGTCCGGTGACTGTCGGGACAGAGATAAGACTCGAGATTGTTCACTATGTGGATGTAACTAATGTACCAATGTACCACACTGAGGTTGTTCACTCTGTGGATGTAACTAGTGTACCAATGTAGCACACTGAGGTTGTTCACTCTGTGGATGTAACTAGTGTACCAATGTACCACACTGAGGTTGTTCACTGTGTGGATGTAACTAGTGTACCAATGTACCACACTGAGGATGTTCACTGTGTGGATGTAACTAATGTACCAATGTACCACACTGAGGTTGTTCACTGTTTGGATATAACTAGTGTGGCAATGTTCCACACTGAGGTTGTTGGATGTATAGATGTACCAATGTATCACACTGAGGTTGTTCACTCTGTGGATGTAACTAGTGTACCAATGTACCACACTGAGGTTGTTCACTCTGTGGATGTAACTAGTGTACCAATGTATCACACTGAGGTTGTTCACTCTGTGGATGTAACTAGTGTACCAATGTACCACGCTGAGGTTGTTCACTGTGTGGATGTAACTAGTGTACCAATGTACCATGCTGAGGTTGTTGGATGTGTGGATGTAACTAGTGTACCAATGTACCACACTGAGGTTGTTGGCTGTGTGGATGTAACTAGTGTAGCAATGTACCACACTGAGGTTGTTCACTGTGTGGATGTAACTAGTGTACCAATGTACCATGCTGAGGTTGTTGGATGTGTGAATGTAACTAGTGTACCAATGTACCACACTGAGGTTGTTCACTGTGTGGATGTAACTAGTGTACCGATGTACCATGCTGTGGTTGTTGGATGTGTGGATGTAACTAGTGTACCAATGTACCACACTGAGGTTTTTTCACTGTTTGGATGTAACTAGTGTAGCAATGTTCTACACTGAGGTTGTTGGATGTGTGGATGTAACTAGTGTACCAATGTATCACACTGAGGTTGTTCACTGTGTGGATGTAACTAGTGTAGCAATGTTCAACACTGAGGTTGTTCACTGTGTGGTTGTAACTAGTGTACCAATGTACCACACTGAGGTTGTTGGCTGTGTGGATGTAACTAGTGTACCAATGTACCACACTGAGGTTGTTGGATGTATGGATGTAACTAGTGTACCAATGTACCACACTGAGGTTGTTCACTATGTGGATGTAACTAGTGTACCAATGTACCACACTGAGGTTGTTCACTCTGTGGATGTAACTAGTGTACCAATTTAGCACACTGAGGTTGTTCACTGTGTGGATGTAACTAGTGTACCAATGTACTACAGTGAGGTTGTTCACTGTGTGGATGTAACTAGTGTACCAATGTACCACACTGCGGTTGTTCACTGTGTGGCTGTAACTAGTGTACCAATGTACCACACTGAGGTTGTTCACTGTGTGGATGTAACTAGTGTACCAATGTACCACACTGAGGTTGTTCACTGTTTGGATGTAACTAGTGTAGCAATGTTCCACACTGAGGTTGTTGGATGTATAGATGTACCAATGTATCACACTGAGGTTGTTCACTGTGTGGATGTAACTAGTGTACCAATGTACCACACTGAGGTTGTTCACTCTGTGGATGTAACTAGTGTACCAATGTACCCGGCTGTGTGGGTGTAATTAGTGTAGCGTTGTACCACACTGAGGTTATTGGCTGTGCGGGTGTAACTAGTGTACCAATGTACCGCACTGAGGTTGTTCACTGTGTGGATGTAACTAGTGTACCAATGTACCACACTGAGGTTGTTCACTGTTTGGGTGTAACTAGTGTAGCAATGTTCCACACTGAGGTTGTTGGATGTGTAGATGTAACTAATGTACCAATGTATCACACTGAGGTTGTTCGCTGTGTGGATGTAACTAGTGTACCAATGTACCACACTGAGGTTGTTCACTCTGTGGATGTAACTAGTGTACCAATGTATCACACTGAGGTTGTTGGCTGTGTGGATGTAACTAGTGTAGCGTTGTACCACACTGAGGTTGTTGGCTGTGCGGGTGTAACTAGTGTACCAATGTACCACACTGAGGTTGTTCACTGTGTGGATGTAACTAGTGTACCAATGTACCACGCTGAGGTTGTTCGCATTGTGGATGTAACATGTTATGTTACATTTTGACGAGGAACAAGGTTGGACTTGTCAACTCCCCCCTCCCGTCCCCTCCCCCGTTATTATCCGACACGCTACCCCATCCCCCCCCTCCCAACCCCCTACCCCCCCCCCCCGCCCTCCATCCCACCTCCCTTCCCTCCCTAATGCAAATATCATCCTATTCCGGCCACTTTTCACTACAATACTCCAGTGAACGATGACAACAGTGAGTTATCTGCCCCACACCAGGCCACAGTTCATGACATTTGTTTTGTTTTGCTTGTCACACAGCCACACACACCGCTTGTCACACAGCCACACACACCGCTTGTCACACAGCCACACACACCGCTTGTCACACAGCCACACACACCGCTTGTCACACAGCCACACACACCGCTTGTCACACAGCCACACACACCGCTTGTCACACAGCCACACACACCGCTTGTCACACAGCCACACACACCGCTTGTCAAGCAACACGCTCTACCCGGAATGACACCCTTATTTTGAGTGACAGCCACACACACCGCTTGTCAAGCAACACGCTCTACCCGGAATGACACCCTTATTTTGAGTGACAGCCACACACACCGCTTGTCAAGCAACACGCTCTACCCGGAATGACACCCTTATTTTGAGTGACAGCCACACACACCGCTTGTCAAGCAACACGCTCTACCCGGAATGACACCCTTATTTTGAGTGACAGCCACACACACCGCTTGTCAAGCTACACGCTCTACCCGCAATGACACCCTTATTTTGAGTGACAGCCACACACACCGCTTGTCAAGCAACACGCTCTACCCGCAATGACACCCTTATTTTGAGTGACAGCCACACACACCGCTTGTCAAGCAACACGCTCTACCCGGAATGACACCCTTATTTTGAGTGACAGCCACACACACCGCTTGTCAAGCAACACGCTCTACCCGCAATGACACCCTTATTTTGAGTGACAGCCACACACACCGCTTGTCAAGCAACACGCTCTACCCGCAATGACACCCTTATTTTGAGTGACAGCCACACACACCGCTTGTCAAGCAACACGCTCTACCCGGAATGACACCCTTATTTTGAGTGACAGCCACACACACCGCTTGTCAAGCAACACGCTCTACCCGGAATGACACCCTTATTTTGAGTGACAGCCACACACACCGCTTGTCAAGCAACACGCTCTACCCGGAATGACACCCTTATTTTGAGTGACAGCCACACACACCGCTTGTCAAGCAACACGCTCTACCCGCAATGACACCCTTATTTTGAGTGACAGCCACACACACCGCTTGTCAAGCAACACGCTCTACCCGCAATGACACCCTTATTTTGAGTGACAGCCACACACACCGCTTGTCAAGCAACACGCTCTACCCGCAATGACACCCTTATTTTGAGTGACAGCCACACACACCGCTTGTCAAGCAACACGCTCTACCCGGAATGACACCCTTATTTTGAGTGACAGCCACACACACCGCTTGTCAAGCAACACGCTCTACCCGCAATGACACCCTTATTTTGAGTGACAGCCACACACACCGCTTGTCAAGCAACACGCTCTACCCGCAATGACACCCTTATTTTGAGTGACAGCCACACACACCGCTTGTCACACAGCCACACACACCGCTTGTCACACAGCCACACACACCGCTTGTCACACAGCCACACACACACCGCTTGTCACACAGCCACACACACCGCTTGTCAAGCAACACGCTCTACCCGGAATGACACCCTTATTTTGAGTGACAGCCACACACACCGCTTGTCAAGCAACACGCTCTACCCGGAATGACACCCTTATTTTGAGTGACAGCCACACACACCGCTTGTCAAGCAACACGCTCTACCCGGAATGACACCCTTATTTTGAGTGACAGCCACACACACCGCTTGTCAAGCAACACGCTCTACCCGGAATGACACCCTTATTTTGAGTGACAGCCACACACACCGCTTGTCAAGCAACACGCTCTACCCGGAATGACACCCTTATTTTGAGTGACAGCCACACACACCGCTTGTCAAGCAACACGCTCTACCCGCAATGACACCCTTATTTTGAGTGACAGCCACACACACCGCTTGTCAAGCAACACGCTCTACCCGCAATGACACCCTTATTTTGAGTGACAGCCACACACACCGCTTGTCAAGCAACACGCTCTACCCGCAATGACACCCTTATTTTGAGTGACAGCCACACACACCGCTTGTCAAGCAACACGCTCTACCCGCAATGACACCCTTATTTTGAGTGACAGCCACACACACCGCTTGTCAAGCAACACGCTCTACCCGGAATGACACCCTTATTTTGAGTGACAGCCACACACACCGCTTGTCAAGCAACACGCTCTACCCGCAATGACACCCTTATTTTGAGTGACAGCCACACACACCGCTTGTCAAGCAACACGCTCTACCCGCAATGACACCCTTATTTTGAGTGACAGCCACACACACCGCTTGTCAAGCAACACGCTCTACCCGGAATGACACCCTTATTTTGAGTGACAGCCACACACACCGCTTGTCAAGCAACACGCTCTACCCGCAATGACACCCTTATTTTGAGTGACAGCCACACACACCGCTTGTCAAGCAACACGCTCTACCCGCAATGACACCCTTATTTTGAGTGACAGCCACACACACCGCTTGTCAAGCAACACGCTCTACCCGCAATGACACCCTTATTTTGAGTGACAGCCACACACACCGCTTGTCACACAGCCACACACACCGCTTGTCACACAGCCACACACACCGCTTGTCACACAGCCACACACACCACTTGTCACACAGCCACACACACCACTTGTCAAGCAACACGCTCTACCCGGAATGACACCCTTATTTTGAGTGACAGCCACACACACCGCTTGTCAAGCAACACGCTCTACCCGGAATGACACCCTTATTTTGAGTGACAGCCACACACACCGCTTGTCAAGCAACACGCTCTACCCGGAATGACACCCTTATTTTGAGTGACAGCCACACACACCGCTTGTCAAGCAACACGCTCTACCCGGAATGACACCCTTATTTTGAGTGACAGCCACACACACCGCTTGTCAAGCAACACGCTCTACCCGGAATGACACCCTTATTTTGAGTGACAGCCACACACACCGCTTGTCAAGCAACACGCTCTACCCGGAATGACACCCTTATTTTGAGTGACAGCCACACACACCGCTTGTCAAGCAACACGCTCTACCCGGAATGACACCCTTATTTTGAGTGACAGCCACACACACCGCTTGTCAAGCAACACGCTCTACCCGGAATGACACCCTTATTTTGAGTGACAGCCACACACACCGCTTGTCAAGCAACACGCTCTACCCGGAATGACACCCTTATTTTGAGTGACAGCCACACACACCGCTTGTCAAGCAACACGCTCTACCCGGAATGACACCCTTATTTTGAGTGACAGCCACACACACCGCTTGTCAAGCAACACGCTCTACCCGGAATGACACCCTTATTTTGAGTGACAGCCACACACACCGCTTGTCAAGCAACACGCTCTACCCGGAATGACACCCTTATTTTGAGTGACAGCCACACACACCGCTTGTCAAGCAACACGCTCTACCCGGAATGACACCCTTATTTTGAGTGACAGCCACACACACCGCTTGTCAAGCAACACGCTCTACCCGGAATGACACCCTTATTTTGAGTGACAGCCACACACACCGCTTGTCAAGCAACACGCTCTACCCGGAATGACACCCTTATTTTGAGTGACAGCCACACACACCGCTTGTCAAGCAACACGCTCTACCCGCAATGACACCCTTATTTTGAGTGACAGCCACACACACCGCTTGTCAAGCAACACGCTCTACCCGCAATGACACCCTTATTTTGAGTGACAGCCACACACACCGCTTGTCAAGCAACACGCTCTACCCGGAATGACACCCTTATTTTGAGTGACAGCCACACACACCGCTTGTCAAGCAACACGCTCTACCCGCAATGACACCCTTATTTTGAGTGACAGCCACACACACCGCTTGTCAAGCAACACGCTCTACCCGCAATGACACCCTTATTTTGAGTGACAGCCACACACACCGCTTGTCACACAGCCACACACACCGCTTGTCACACAGCCACACACACCGCTTGTCACACAGCCACACACACCGCTTGTCACACAGCCACACACACCGCTTGTCAAGCAACACGCTCTACCCGGAATGACACCCTTATTTTGAGTGACAGCCACACACACCGCTTGTCAAGTAACACGCTCTACCCGGAATGACACCCTTATTTTGAGTGACAGCCACACACACCGCTTGTCAAGCAACACGCTCTACCCGGAATGACACCCTTATTTTGAGTGACAGCCACACACACCGCTTGTCAAGCAACACGCTCTACCCGGAATGACACCCTTATTTTGAGTGACAGCCACACACACCGCTTGTCAAGCAACACGCTCTACCCGGAATGACACCCTTATTTTGAGTGACAGCCACACACACCGCTTGTCAAGCAACACGCTCTACCCGGAATGACACCCTTATTTTGAGTGACAGCCACACACACCGCTTGTCAAGCAACACGCTCTACCCGGAATGACACCCTTATTTTGAGTGACAGCCACACACACCGCTTGTCAAGCAACACGCTCTACCCGGAATGACACCCTTATTTTGAGTGACAGCCACACACACCGCTTGTCAAGCAACACGCTCTACCCGCAATGACACCCTTATTTTGAGTGACAGCCACACACACCGCTTGTCAAGCAACACGCTCTACCCGCAATGACACCCTTATTTTGAGTGACAGCCACACACACCGCTTGTCACACAGCCACACACACCGCTTGTCACACAGCCACACACACCGCTTGTCACACAGCCACACACACCGCTTGTCACACAGCCACACACACCGCTTGTCAAGCCGCTCTACCCGGAATGACACCCTTATTTTGAGTGACAGCCACACACACCGCTTGTCAAGCAACACGCTCTACCCGGAATGACACCCTTATTTTGAGTGACAGCCACACACACCGCTTGTCAAGCAACACGCTCTACCCGCAATGACACCCTTATTTTGAGTGACAGCCACACACACCGCTTGTCAAGCAACACGCTCTACCCGCAATGACACCCTTATTTTGAGTGACAGCTAAACGCAATCTTGGTCAGCAAGAGACATAGATTCTCATGAGCATTGCCACTGCATTCTGCCACTACAGGGGCTGATGAGAATCTATGCCTCTTACAGATGGAAGGTGGTGGGAAAGGGACTGTATCGGCAGCACTACACACACTGACAAGGAAACCAAAAGTACAGCCTAGCTTGACCCCGCCCACTATGACGTCACATTCACTACACTGGCGTATCAGGCACTGTCCTGTTTTGTATCGCCTTCATTCACTTGCACACACTCAAGGCAGTCCTGCTGAGTTTGCTAACACACACAGTCATAACAGGCTTCACCTTTAGCAACACGCTGTATGTGTGTCTGTGTGTGACACTCAAGGCCGTCCTGCTGAGTTTGCTAACACACACAGTCAGTCATAACAGGCGTCACCTTTTGCAACACGCTGTATGTGTGTCTGTGTGTGACACTCACAGTAGAAAGATCGCTACTCAATACTCGTAAGGGCCAACATAGACGAACATAGTTGGGATCTGACGAGAACTAGCCTGTCGCTGTGACACTGTACCGTAGTGATGAGTGTCGGTGATAATGACGGCCATTTCTGGCAAAGACAACTCACCTGGTGCAAAGCTGGAGTTATGACGGCCTGTAGACTTGCATCCCAATGAAAACAGACGTCGAGTTGTGAAGCCAGGACACGTGACCGCACGCAACACGGAAGTACATACAGCGTCGTAACATTGGGCCACGGACCAATAATAACGTTGGTCCGTGATTGGGCATAATACGTTCAGCGCACTCGCTTAATTCGACTGAGGACCTGCGTTCGAATATGCATATCTAGCGGGACGGTCAGCAGCGAGTTTAGACTGAACGCAGCCCGACGTATCTTGATCTAACCTGCGACCTGTTTTGTTCGTTCTTCATCCAAGCCGTCTCGTCTGGAAGAGACGTAGATTGTCATTAGCCACTGTCACTGTGGGTGTTGATGAGAATCTATGCCCCTTGCTGCCAGAAGATCGGCCCTCATTGACGTTATTAGTTTGAGGAAGTCAGCGGGTTTATGTCTGCAGTTGTAGTGGCAGTGTGAAGAGGTTACTGTCGAGTTGCACATTTGTTGTCTCCCTTTGACCAGTTCTAACTCAGACTCCGAAAAGCCTAATCATTTTGATTCGATGGATCGTGAGTTCGCACTCTTCTCGGTTTCTGTCCCCCTTTTCCTGCAGAGCGGTTTGTTTATAATTGCTGTCATCGCGTCTAATACACTATGGAAGGCAGCCACTGAATCAGCTCGTGCAGCTTCTTGTATGTAAGGACCAGCATAATGATAGAGGCAGGCAAGAGTCAGGATTCTCATTAGCTTTCGCATAATAATAATAATAATAATAATAATAATAATAATAATAATAATAATAATAATAATACCGTTATTATATAGGCGCTTTTTCTCAATTTTTGGGGAAATCGACTCAAAGCGCCGCGCCTGAAACCCAACACACACACCGGGCCTCACGAAACAGACACGGATTTACGCCATTTAAGACAAACACAGTACAAACACAGTACACGACAAACGAAGGGCCAGTCAGCTACTGAAATTACAGAGATTTTTGATCGCTTGTATTTGAAATTTGTAAAGTGGCCTGAGACCGGTACCAAAGTGTGGGGGGTGGGGGGGGGGGGGGGTGGAAGAACCGGATTACCCGGAGAAAGAACCGCCGACGGTCCACCCGAATTAACGGTGACACTTACCAGAGGAGAAAAGTCCAACGCCGGAATCCGGTATCGAACCTCGCATCTTTGACATTGGTGGCAGGCGCCTTAACCACTGCGCCACGGACCGCCCCATGAGAATCTATGTTTATTCCAGACAGGAGGTGTTTATCAGTTGGATGTATCCAGGACAGTGTGATAGTGGTCCTTTTACAGATTAGAAAAGGCATAGATCCTCAAGGGTACGCCATGCAAGTTACAGCATTGTAACCCATGAGAATCTGTGCCTAAGTTTTGCTTTTTCAGTTCACACAATTTTAATTTCCAGGCTGAGTGGGGGAGGGGGAGGGAGATGCGCTATTGTGGTTTGCAGTGAGTTTAAGCCGTTTCTTTTGTTTTTCAGTAACCGTACATCAATGACCATATGAATGAACACAATTCCCCCCCCCCCCCCCCCTTCAAGATTCAAGATTCAAGATGACTTTATTGTTGCTGTAATAGAAGATAATCATACACAGCAAAAATTGTCTTGCCACCGCAGGTGCTGCTCACATTCACTCACTCGTTCATTCCACAAATTACAATAACAGAACTACAAAATGGACAATGATTTGGGACGGGTGAAGCCCGTCGCCAAGGCATCTAATGGCCGGCGCCAGTGGCCTAATCCCGACCCGAACCTCCCTGACAAAAACAGAATGCTAAGACAGCCTCATGTCTCCTAAACACACTAGTATATGCTGTTTTGTTAAATTCCTACTTGACTAAAGCTAGTACATACAAATACAAGTTAACAACAGAAACAAATTACCGCCGAAAGGAAAATAATTTCCTATCTAGGCGACATAAAACAACGGTGACAGCTGCACCTGGAGGCCCGGCCGTTGCTCTTTTGTTCTGATAAACACAGAGTCGGGTTCACTACGGAATATACTTGAATCTGCTGAGGCACATAGACTTCTGAAAACTCACAAACTTAAAAGCCAGGTTACAAATTTAAAATATATACTGAAATGGGCATGGACTGTGCTGTTATTAATTGGTTGAGGGCTGGGAGCCGCAGTACAAGGCTAGAGTCAGTGCCGTCAGATGATACGGCAGAAGGTTCTCTGTTCTGTCTGATGTGCACAGAGACAAATGCAGCTGTCAAGATACATTCATTCCACCGTTACCTCATACTTTCACGAGGATAAATATATTCTTGTTTTTACATCACACGGATGGCATTCACTGTTTAGCAATGTTCGCCTATAACAATAGAAAAAGCTCCCCAAGAGGCATAGATCTTCATGAGTTCCGCGCAGAGTGCGGGGGCTTGTGAGAAGCTAAATGTATTTCTGAGTCGAATTGCCTTCATGCTGCTATGTTTACGTAGTGTAATCGAGTTGTGGTGATGAAAAGTGTTACGATTGTGGTTGTGTTATCCTGTGAGAGCGTACATGTGTTATTCGTAGGTAACGACCTGATGTTTATTTGAGCTATCACGGTTACGATTCACGTGCCTTTTTAGTAAGTTTTTCTTTTGTTCGTGAGTAGAGCCGATTTCGTTTTGTTGAGTTTAGTCCGGTGCGTGCTAGAAAGGTCGCACTGTCTACTGGCCTCGTAAGTGTCACGTCGGTTAGTTGACATCGCTACATTTTTCGCTACATTTTGTTTTCCTGCGCGCGTGAAGTGAGCAGCTTTTATTTTGTTTTGGGAATGTTCTCGTACCTTTTAGAGCTATCATAGATAGGGATACCATACTTTTATGTGACTTAATTATACACTAGAGTTTAGAGCTGAAGTAAGCAGCCGTGTTTTTGTAGCCTGATATATTGTTTCTGGAAAGTTCATGTTAATGAGTTTCGGCTGCGCGTTTCGTTCTGATTGGTTGAGTTGCATGATTTCCGTAGAAGGTTCTGGAATTTCGGAGTATTTATAAGGAGGGCGCTGGGAAAGCCCGTTAGTACATTGTCTTGCTTTGTCAGTTGTAGAGACACGTATAGTTTATTGCGAGAGACGCTGTGTATGAGAAACTTTGTGTCGCAGTTAGGACATCGCAGAAGAGACTTTGTATTCAGTAGTTTGTGCATTTGAGAGTGCATTACTGTGTGGATATCGCATCGCTGAATTAAATATTGTTGGAACTGTTACTCCAGTATTGTCTACATCCTTAAGCCATGTGTGATGGATTGCAGCTGAACGAGGTCTACTTTAAAGAACTCTACGTGTGTGTGTGTCTGGTGTGTTTATCATACTTCGACTACAACTCCACCACCTAACAAAAAGAACACAGGCAAAACGTCAACAGCTACAAGAGTCACATAGGCTCTAGGAGTAGGCGCGGTCATAAGAATCTGTATGTATCTTGCTGGCTAGTGTTACCTCTATGCTGCTATGTTTACGTCTAGGAGTATGCGCGGTCATAAGAATCTGTATGTATATTGCTGGCTAGTGTTACCTCTATGCTGCTATGTTTACGCAGCCGGGATAAAATCGCGACCACCGAGCCCAAAACAAAACACCCACGGCTGTCAACACGCGCGATACGACGACCGTCCCGGCTCTGCGGCGAAGAATAGCGCGATGCTCATGCTCCCTATAGGTTCACGGCAGTGCAAACTCCAGTCTGGAGACTAACTGTGACTGTCGGTGTGTGTGCTCGTGTTCAGTCGGGTCCCAACATCGGAATCGGTGACATAGTACACATGAAATCTCCGCGTCAGATTCCGTGGCACACATACTATTGTGCACTTTGAGTATAAGACTTTTGCGACATTTTGAAGACGTGAAACAGAGCAACACTTGGGTCCCAACTTTGGATACAACGAATGTATATATATTGTATGTAATATAACTTAATATTATGCATAGATACAGATATGCATAACTGTGCAAAAAGTTACTATTGTTTGCATTTACTAAGCAGCCAGTGCTCATTAAAATGTCTGAGTTTCGCAGATGAACTTAGCCTGACAATTCGTACACTGACACGGTGTGTAAACATGGGACACTGTCACAAGTGTCAGGCTGGTCTACGAGTATCATTTTAGCATGAGGCGCAGGAAGAAAGACTTAACCCATATCATACTGACGCTAAAAGTTTCAAATTTGTACACTGCCATATGCAAGCTACATTATAGTACTTAAAAAATAAGGATATAGACCAATGGCTTTAGTTCAAGGGTGGTGCCAGAATAGCTTGGCGCCTAGAGGCGCCAAGCTATTCTGGCACTACCCTTGAACTATTTTAGTCAAACTTATTTCACACACTGGTGTATTCCGAATGATAAGACTTAAACTTCGGCGTGTGCATCTTCAGTGCTTACGCATTGTGATTTCGCGATCGCTGTTTTGAGGCGAAAAGTGCCCAGACACACGCATGCTTCAGTGTCATTATTGTGTGTGACCAACCTTGAACTAAATACATAACACCGTAAGCCCATGGTACATTGATTACAATAGAATTATGAGTTAGGAGGAGTTGTAACATGACATGTACCATGACGAAAGTAACGGAGTGACGTTAATGTTTTGTTTTGTTACAGTTTTGGGGGTGTTGTGCATCAACAGTGCACCATGAAGCACTTACTGTGCCAGCCAGTGACAAGTGGAGCAAGTCTGTTGTGGTCACAGAACCAGTGTCGGTAAAACATCTGAATATTCCTTTTTTACCTCACTGTCAGCGAGTTTTTGTTTTATAGAGTTGCACGAGTATACCTGAAAAGAAAATGTGTGACACTGTGCGGATACAGTTAATCTACCAGTACAGGTGCTGTGTACCTGCTCAGCTTTCGGGTCCCAACTAACGCCACAACCCAGTATCGGAATAAGTGACATATTACACATTAAATCCCCGCGTCGGGTGATGTAGTGCTCATACTATTGTGTACTTTGATTATAAGACTTTTGTGACATTTTGAAGATGTGCAACAGAGCATCTCTTGGGTCCTAACCTTGGCAGATAGAACAAAATGTATTGAGCAGAAGTAATTGTCATATATATTAACATATGCATAACTGTGCAGAAAGTCACTATTGTTTGCATTTTACTATGCAGCCAATGCTCATTAAAAGTCTTTGAGTTTCGCACATGAACTTAGCCTGACATTTCGTACGGGCCGAGAGAAAACATGGGACTGGTCAGGCTGGTCTATTATCATTCAAGCATGAGGTGCAGGAGGAAAGACTGAAACTGCAGCATGTGCATAGTCATTGGTTACGCATTGTGATATCGCGACCCCAGTTTTGAGGTGAAAAAGTGCCCAGGCACACGCATCCAGGGTACTTCAGTATCATTGTGCGTGACCAACCTTGAATACATTTTGTCATAAGCTGGTACATTGATTACAATATAATTATGAAGTAGGAGGAGTTGTAACATGACTTGTATCATGACTAAAGTAACTGAATGACGTTAATGGGAGTGTGTGTGTGTTTTGTTTTGTTTTTACAGTTTTGGTGGTGTTTTATGCATCAGCAGTGCATCATGAAGCATTTACTGTGCCAGCCACTGACAAGTTCAGCAAGCCTGTTGTGGTCACAGCACCAGTGTTGGTAAAACATCCATCTGAATTTTTCCTTTCTACCTCACTGTCACTTTCAGCAAGTTTTGTTTTTATAGAGTTGCACCATTATACCTCAAAAGAAAAGGTGTGACACAGTAAGCCTGTTCAGGTGCTGTTTACCTGCACAGCTGTCGGGTCCCAACTAACACCACAAACCAATATAGGAATCGGTGACATTACTTACTTACTTACGCCTGTCACCCCTACCCGGGTATAGGCCGTCGACGAGAGACCTCCAGCAACTCCTGTCCTGTGCTTCTCCTTCGATTCTACTCCACGTGGTTCCCAGTCTCTTGATGTCTGCTTGGAGGTCTCGACGCCAGGAGTTTCTCGGTGACATAGTACACAATAAATCCATGCGTCAGGTGATGTAGTGCTCATTCTCTTGTGCACTTTGAGTATAAGACATTTGTGAACCGTAGCAACTCTTGGGTGCCAACCTTGGATATTACGAAATGTATGGAGCAGAAGTAATTGTCATAATTTATATGTATGTATTATATGTTATATACCTTACTATTATGTATAGATAACATATTATAACTGTACAGAAAATCACTATTGTTGGCATTTAAATACGCAGCCAGTTCTAATTAAACTGTCTTTGTGAGTTTCGCACATGAACTTAGCCTGACATTTCGTATGCATGGTGTGTAAATATGGGACTCTGTCAGCTGGTCTATTATGCTAGCATGGTGTGTAAATATGGGACTCTGTCAGCTGGTCTATTATGCTAGCATGGTGTGTAAATATGGGACTCTGTCAGCTGGTCTATTATGCTAGCATGAGGTGCAGGAGGAAAGACTTAAACTGCGGCATGTGCATACCCAGTGGTTACACGTGATCGCTGTTTTGAGGCGAAAAAGTGCCCAGACACATGCATGCAGGGTACTTCAGTATCACCATTGTGCGTGACCAACATTGAATACATGCTGTCGCAAGTCCATGGTACATTGATTACAATAGAATTATTAGGTAAAACGAGTTGTAACGTGACTTGTACCATGACTAAAGTAAAAGAGTGACGTTAATGTTTTGTTTTGTTACAGTTTTGGGGGTGTTTTATGCATCAACGGTGCACCATGAAGCACTTACTGTGCCAGCCAGTGACAAGTGGAGCAAGTCTGTTGTGGTCACAGCACCAGTGTTGGTAAAACATCAGAATTTTTTAGTTTACCTCACTGTCAGCAATTTTTATTTTGTAGAGCTGCACCACTAGACCTGAAAATAAATGTTGACACTGTGTGGATACAGTAAACCTGTATAGGTGATGTGTACCGGCACAGCTGGGTTATTAAGTATGTATACATATGTATGGGCCTCTGTCGGTGAACTGACCATAGGTAATGCATCTTAGTTGCTGTTCGGATGCAAGCCTGGGCGTTGTGATATGGAGGATAGGCTGTTGCCCATCCAGCACGTCGTCCCTCTCCACAATACTGATGGATCCAAAGGAACAGCAGATCCATTACAGTTTGGGACCGGCGCCGTCGCAGGAGGTGCCAGAACGAAGTTGAAAGCGTTGACGGACTGCCTTAGGGGCTCTGACTCTGGATTTTTGCACGAGGTTTACTCCTGAAGCCTTATGGCAGGGCTATTAGGTATATTAGTGATATTAGCAGTGAACCAAAATGTTAAAACCAAAAGAAGCATACAAATCAAATTGTCTTGATTCACCCGTGACGTCACATGAGCCCAAAGAATGAAGGTTGCGGGTTAACAAAACACCATATCATATGATCTCCGTAATAATATGATGGTCTTCACATTGCAAAAGATCTCCAAACTGATATGATGTCCTTAACCTTTCAGAAGCACACTGATAACTAGAGCCTGTTTTCTATTGATGTCGTCTGGCGGCTTTGCATTCCACTAACACCATGAAGTGATTCACTTTTGTTCCACAAACCGATGATGCGTATGCACTGCACCCCTTATACAGCTTACTGATGCATTGGCACATCTGCAAGGCTTTTTAAATAATAGAAGACATTTCAACATCAGAATCAGGTCAACGACAAAAATTAGAGACCCTTGACAGCGAGGGCAGATTTAGTTTATAAAAGGGATTTTGTGGGTTATGATTCATCCCATCTTGTTGTAATGTAGACAATTGTCAACCGTTCGACTTGAAACTGTATTGTACAGTCAGTTGTGTTTGTGTGTATTCCAGATCTCGGTACCATCTTCATCTGGTGTTTTTTCAGTACATCAGCTGGCTGGCTGGACGACTTGCCATTCAAGGTTGTGCTGAACAACAAGCAGACATGTTCCATGTAACACGACTTGCTGCAGTGGATAAGACAGCTGCGTCAGTGGAGAGGACAGCAGAAGGTGTTAATGGTGCTAGGGCGATGTGAAGTTTTTCTTTATTTAACTTGCGTACAAATTTCTTCTACAAGAAAGTGGCTGTACGCCAATGTTCTGTGAAGTGTGAGTATTGTGAAAAAAGGCAGAGACTCGGTGATCTCTAAAAGACTTGATGAGCAGCAGTGTTTGTGCTCTTGGTATATATATGTTTCATATAAAGAAACTGTTGGTCAAGCTGAAATGAAATGGTTGGTGTCGCAACAACAAACAAGATGAGGATTTTATTCCAAAGTCTACCATACTGTTTTGAGCTCATATGTGTTTTCCAGTCTCACCTAATTAGGGAGCCGAGTGTTACCGAAGCTGCTAGGTATTACCACGCTGTCAGAATAAAAAGCATTCGAAGCGTGCCAACTGTGTCCAGGGATGACTGGTTGGATTGAAATGTGTTTGCCAAAATGATTAAAATACAATTTAACAAGTTGAAGATGTACAATCCTGGCTAGTGAACTCATTCTTTGTCTTATTTAATTTAGCTATATGCAAAATATCTAATAAGAATATGAAAAATTACAGACTATTTTGAAACATAAACTTGGTACAAAGATACCTGATGGTAAGACCTTCTATTCATACTGATTTGGTTGACCCACCGGAAAGCTCAATGGTCACAAGTGATCTGGAAATAACATATTGTGAAAATATTTTTTTTTTCTCAAATACTGTTTTCAAACCCAAACTTTGTGCAAAGATACCTAATGGTAAGACCTTTGTAGGTTACAAGAGGTTGGCAAATGTGTGTGAAATGCCAGTTTCTGATAGATTTTTATTTTTATCAACATTTTGCAAACTTTTGAATTAAATTTGTTACAATGGTAGCTGATGATAGGACCTTCCTATGCATACTAATTTAGTAGAATCATCACAAGATTAAGGGTCACTAGAAGGAGGGAGGGGTGGGGGTGTGTGTGACAGGTGTGTGAAATAGCTTTTATTTTGAAAAATCATGGATTTTGCTGTTGCAGAAGCCAACTCTTTACTTACTGTCACAAAGGTCATACATATAAATCTGTCCTACACATGAGCTATAAGGTCACACATGTAAATCTGTCATACACATGAGCTATAAGGTCACACATGTAAATCTGTCATACACATGAGCTATAAGAGCTTTGCCTTTGTTGTTCTCCTTTTACTACACTGTTGCTGTTTGGCCCTTGCCCATCTATGTTAATGCGTACTAGCTATTGAACGCGCTTTGGACACCCCATTTTCAAAGTCTGCCTTATTTTCAACCTTTTTATTTTGACAGCGTGCTAGCTTTGGTAACACTCACTTGGCTAACTGATTAGGTGAAATTGGAAAATGCGTGTGAGCTGAAAATAATGTTACACTTTGGGATGAAATCCTCGTCTTCTTTCCACTTACCATTTTGGAAGTTTAAAGTATGATCAGAAAAAGTATTATAAGTTGACTACACGACATGTTTGACATATCTAAGGTAGCAGGTGTCCTTTTGATGCCAGAAAATGTGATTGTTCTGTTTTATACCAATCAGAAAAAAAAGAAGAAAACCATCCTCTAGTCCGTGTCTACCACATATCTTGTTTGAAATCATTGTGGGTACTTGCACCAAATTTCTGTACTTTCGCATGATGCCGGTGCTACAAATTGCATCACACCCTAATACTTTAAAGTTGAAAGCAGCGCACTTCTCAGCTGCACTGTGTGTCATTTCCATAAAGAATGTTAGGAGACTTATTTCATCACTTTAGCTTCTGCTCTTGTTGGACACGTCCTGAGAAAGCCTTGTTGCTGTCGGGACGTTAAGCAATGTACAATCAATCAATCAATGCTCTTGTTGGTGAATTGCTGCAAATTGAGATCATCAGTTGATGGAGCTAGAGTTTTTATTAAATCACACATTGTTAGTCCACCCTCAAATATGTCATGCAAGTGGTATCATGTTTTTTTCTATCAGTGCTTTGACAGTTTTTAATCAAGTTTGGTACAAATTAAGGTAGCTGATGAAAAGGCCTTTCTGTGTTTTTTCTATCAGTGCTTTTACAGTTTTTAATCAAGTTTGGTACAAATTAAGATAGCTGATGAAAAGGCCTTTCTGTGTTTTTTCTATCAGTGCTTTTACAGTTTTTAATCAAGTTTGGTACAAATTAAGGTAGCTGATCAAAAGGCCTTTCTGTGTTTTTTTCTATCAGTGCTTTTACAGTTTTTAATCAAGTTTGGTACAAATTAAGGTAGCTGATGAAAAGGCCTTTCTGTGTTTTTTCTATCAGTGCTTTGACAGTTTTTAATCAAGTTTGGTACAAATTAAGGTAGCTGATGAAAAGGCCTTTCTGTGTTTTTTCTATCATTGCTTTTACAGTTTTAATCAAGTTTGGTACAAATTAAGGTAGCTGATGAAAAGGCCTTTCTGTGTTTTTTCTATCAGTGCTTTTACAGTTTTTAATCAAGTTTGGTACAAATTAAGGTAGCTGATGAAAAGGCCTTTCTGTGCATACTCCCTGGCATTGGTCAAGGGTCATGGGATGTTGACAAGTGTGCCAATGCTAACCTTTAGAGAGAACATGGATTTTGAAGGTATAATAGCAAACCTTTTACCTATGTTTGGACACTTGATCAACTGCTGCTTTCATTGACCTGTCGGAAATGTCAGTCGCAAAGATGAGATTAATTCGCAATCCACTTTGTCAGAAATATCAATCGTACTGGGCACGTTAGAGCCCCGGGACCAGTCAGCACCTGTATTGTAATCGGGCCCCAAGCCGTTTGGGCCAAAATGTGGCAAATACTGTAAAAACAGCCAATTTGTTGCTTTCATAGATAAAACGGCATCAGTAATTTCTGTTCTTTTAGCCAATTTCGGCAGTACTGGAGATGCCTGAAAAGCACTGTTGTTATGGGCAATGTAAGTCATATTCCTGACAGCCTGAACGATATTCATTTGTGCTGTTATTCCATTCCTGAAGCCTTTCTCATGACTGGCTGACATGAAAGAGTGTATTAAAGCTGACAGTAGGCAACATGATCAACAACTCTGAGAGAATCACAAGATATTACTGCTTATGACTGGCTGACAGTAGGCAACATGATCAACAACTCTGAGAGAATCACAAGACATTACTGCTTATGACTGGCTGACGGTAGGCAACATGATCAACAACTCTGAGAGAATCACAAGACATTACTGCTATGCTCTTAACCCTTTTCATCCTGATACACTTCTTCTTGCAATTAATTTGACTATGATAGTTCAAAGGTGGTGCCAGAATAGCTTGGCGTCTGAGGCACCATGCTATTCTGGCACCACCCTTGAACTAAAATGGTTGATCTATCACCTAATCTGTAATGTAGCCTTCGTAGGACAAAGAGCAAGTAAACAAGATCAGCCACAGGATGAAATGGGTGAAGTAACATTTCTGCTTTTCCGTATTCCAGCAGCAGTTCTCAGCCTGGGGAAAATGGGTTTTCTGACAGACGGAAATGCTAAGAGTGGTTGTTGTCCACACAGAAAAGTGCACTGATGATTGCGAGCACCAAAATTTCTTTTAGAGGCTACGTATGCCCACCTGGAGGTTGGATAGCAGATAATTTCAGATTGTAAACACATAAAAACTGATATTACCAGAGAGCACAACAATGTGTAGCTATGCAAAATTTGAAAGGTTTATCCTTTATAGTTTAATCACATTTCAAAATTAGATGATTTTCTGCGTTTAATAAAATGGCAAGTTTCGAGTAACACACAACATGATCTCTAGACTGACAATATCCCCACTCGCAATACTGATTAAACCCAATTACTAGTTTGTACTGATTTGTTTACAGCTCCTATAATGATTTACTTTACAAGATTTGTCATCGTAAAAGCGTTTTCAATGAAAACCTCAACAATGAGCATCTGTCGAATAAGGTACTTGAATATACTAGCAGTCTACACTCGCACTTGTTCGTGGCTGCGGAGGCCAATCCGAGACAGGCAGGTTCGACCGCAAGCCTGCAGACGTCGTGGGCAACTCCTATAAAATCTTCGTTCGCGAAGTCAAGCCAAGAGAGAGACACTCGCACTGTTTTCCATAATGCTATATGAATGCTTGTACCAAAGTTTGCCGTACGTGACTAAAGGGGCAGATTCTAA
Organism: Semisulcospira habei; assembly: GCA_036245525.1. NCBI lineage: Eukaryota > Metazoa > Mollusca > Gastropoda > Semisulcospiridae > Semisulcospira > Semisulcospira habei. The sequence goes on from BTPG01000004.1 coordinate 232,686,347, forward strand.
ATATTGACTCCGATAAATATTATGTGGCTTGGTCATGGGCAGATTATCATTAGATAATACATCATTATCAGATTTTCTGACATTGGAACCATATGTCAGGTGTCGGGCGTAAAACTGGTCACAATGTCAACTTTGAAGGCTGTTTTCAGTCACATTTCACAATGAAGAAAACTATATGCAGAAGGAGGCACATGGCATAAATGTGTAGGCAATCACGTTCTCTTGAATTATAAACACAAAAATTGTTCACATCGTATGTTGTTTGATGGAGCCAAAATGATCGGTGCATGTTATTTACACCAAATGTTTATTATCACTATTTAATGGTTGTTCAGCTTTTGCAAGTATGTGTGTGTATGAATGCCATGTTTTTGGGTGAGGAAATTAATGTTTGCATAGTGGATACTGTTATTGAATAGTTTAACATAGTCTGGGATGATCCACTATCACCAACATACTGTGTGGTTTATATTAATCAAACTAATTTGTTTTATTCCTACGTCACACGACCAATTTTGAACACAAACTGTACCATGTGACCTCGGTACACAAACCCTTATAGCGACTAATGATGGGCGTCTTGTAGCCCTCTTTATGATGCGTCTTGGGTGCCAGTTTTGAAAGATCACCAAAACGTTCTAAAGTACAAAGTTACTTGTGTTATTGGAAACAAGAGCCACACTACTGGAGTTCTTTTCAGCACACGTATACAGCAATAGTGTGTAACAGACGACAGAAAGAGCCTTGGCGGAATATAAGCACATGAGGGAGTGACGCAACTATTTTGTTTAAAAAAATTTGAAAATCTTTTCCATTGCATTATTCTGACAATTTTGCTGGTCATGCAGGTGGAAACATCAAGAAAGCTGTTATATTTTGTCATACCTCTATTTTCTATACATGTAAATATTGTTGACGTTGGTCATGTCTTGCGTGATCCAGGTCAGACGACTTCAGCGTGATTTCTTTTATAATAACAGCGGAGGAATGAAAACAAATATATTATCAGGCCTTTTGGGTACAATGGTTCCTTTGACCTCCCTCAGGGCTACAAGGGTCCGTGCAGCAAACCCTGCTACCACGAACTTATAATGTATATGTACATGAATCAAGCATGTACAGCAAAATAACCAAATACCGTAGAAGAATAATTCTTGCTGTAACTTTGAGATCAAAAGAATAATTTTGCTTTAACTTTGAGATCATAACTGATGCTAACGGATACAGCATGCTATGTGAATATTTATTGTTTAATTTTGGATTTATTGAATTTGAAAATGTGAAAAACAGACTTTGCAGTAACTCGGCACCATTCAGCTGGACTTGTGATCTGTAAATGACCAGGAGAACTTATTTTTTTCTACCAGATATATGTGCCAGCTTTCACCAATATTGTCCGTGGAACTGTACACTTGGGGTTGCTTGGATGCAGGTTCTGTCATGTATTTATTGCAAGACACTGAAGAAGTTTTTACATCATTGCTCTTGAGGCTTGATTATCAATGATATGGAGGCCTTGTAACGCTTGTGTGTAGACTGTATCATGTCAATTCAACAGCGAAACAGGTATGACACTTTGGGCATAGTTATGGCTTCTCAGCAGAACTTTATTATATCCAGAACTTTTGTGTCATAAGCAGGTCTTGGCTTGTAAATCACCATCGCTCATGGTTTAACTTATATGTATATATTAAACCCCTTGCGCTGGGACCATATGGCGTTGAGGCGCGTCCCCTGGGTGGTGGATAGGGGGTCCCTCGTGAGAGGGGTGCACCGAATGAAATAAGGTGCCATGTGAACCAACATGGTCTAAGGGAAGGTGACCCCGACAGAAAACCCCTGGTCCTCCTAGTAAGGGGGTTGGGCGTGGGGGTAGCTTCCCCACCCTGCAAAAAAGGAAATAGCTACAAAAACGCCGACGAAAAGACTAACAATAATTCCTTTCCTGGAGGAGGAAGGTTCTTCTACCAGAAGACTTATGACGTCCTCTGGTGAAAGCCGGAAGTCTTCGGAAGCCACAGGACCGAGCCGCCTCTCTCTATCCAGGGACACAACCATGGGCACGTGGAACGTCAAGACCATGTACCAGAGCGGCAAGGCCGCCCAGATAGCAGCGGAAATGCAAAAGTACAACCTTTCCCTGCTAGGTATCAGTGAAGCCAGATGGACGCAGTCTGGCCAGAAAAGGCTGTTAAGTGGGGAGATGATTCTGTATTCAGGTCATGAAGAGGAGAATGCCCCCCATACAGAAGGAGTAGCATTCATGCTGTCACCAGTGGCACAGAGAGCGCTGATGAGCTGGGAACCGCTTGGGCCAAGAATTATCACAGCAGCCTTTAGAACCAAGAAAAAGCTCAAGCCGAACGTCATCCAGTGTTATGCGCCCACTAATGACAGTGACGAGGAAGAGAAACAAGAGTTCTACGACCGACTGCAGAGCGCCGTGGACAAATGTGCGGAGCGAGACATCACCATCGTCATGGGCGATTTTAATGCCAAAATAGGGGAGGACAACATCGGATACGAAGAGGTGATGGGGAGACAGGGAATAGGCTCGGAGATGAGTGAGAACGGGGAGAGGTTTGTAGACTTTTGTGCTCTAAACCGACTTGTCATTGGAGGCAGCATCTTCCCACACAGAAGAATACACAAAGCAACTTGGGTCTCACCTGACCATACAACAGAGAACCAAATAGACCATATCTGCATTAGCAAGAAATTTAGAAGATCTCTTCAAGATGTTCGAGTGAGGAGGGGAGCAGATGTCGCCTCAGACCACCATCTGCTTACCTTAAGAATGAAGCTCAAGCTAAAGAAAAGCCGCACAGAGACAACAAGAAGACAGCGCTATAATGTAGGCCTCCTGAGAGAAACTGGTGTGAGAGAAGAGTTCAAACTGGTGCTGTCCAACCGGTTTCAAGCGCTACAGGAGCTAGTAAATGAAGAGGAGGCGGTCACCACAGCGCAGCATTGGAAGGCAGTTAGAGAGGCGCTGAACTCAACCTGCAAAGACACTGTAGGGTTCAGGAAACACCATCACAAGGACTGGCTGTCGGCACAGACCTTGAAGAAGATAGAAGTGAGGAAGCAGAAGAAAGCAGTTGTCAACAACAGCAAGCATTTTGGTTGGTGTGTTTGTTGTTTGGGTTTTTTTTTTCACAAATTTTTAAAATAATATGAACAACTTTGAAATGGAGCTCAGTGGAGCGCTTTCAGTAGCGAGCACTTGATGTAAATTATGGCAGTAAAGCAAAAAGGTAAAAGTTATGTCACATATAAACAGTTGTGTTTGTATAATGTACTTTTGGTACCAAGTGGTGTGTGTATGTGTAACTAAATATGTTCCACTGTTTCTGTTCTTGGGGGCTTGAAACTTTTGGAAGTTCTCTCAATCTAGAACTGCGAAGAGAGCCTCGAAGTGGGAGTGCTTATTGCACAGAAATTGTCACATTGACCCCGCATTTGAGTGCATAATTTTTGTCATATTCACTTGAAAGTTTAGATTTAGCTTCATTCTGAATAGGCTTTGGATAATCTTGTGGTGGAGCTGATGGTGTTACACAGTTAGTCATGTCATCTCTCTGTGAATTGTATGACAGAAAAAAAGAATGATTACCAAAACTTATCTTTATTTGTTTAGAAGACCTTGTATTTTTTCCATGGTCTCTTTCATTCTTTTTTTTCCCCCCATTATTCTAAAAAAAAAAAAAAAAAAAAAAAAAAAAAATTCAGTTTTTCAACATTCACGGAATGACTACACATTTTCTTTTGAATTTTAGACTTCTGTCATGTGTAATTGTCCAAATTATCCTGCACTCTATTAAACTCATCATCATCAATTTTATTGTCCTCTAATGCTTTACTAATACTAAGTTTCATACTGCTCTGCTCAACTTGGCTCCAGCAAGAGTACTTATCCCTTTAAACCCAGCAAATCGCTGTAGCCGTTGTCGGCCTCGTATACTGTTCAGCCTGGCAAATTGCTACTGCGGTGTCAGGTGTTTCGTATCACGCGCCCGGTGACGTGCAAGCCTCGCTGCGCGTGTGGTGACCTCGCCCTTCACACTGACACATCCTGTTTACACTACACAGGGTTCTGACAGTGCGCACGTATGTTTGTGGTATGTGGTCAGTTTTGCGGCCCTAGCTTGGGAATTACGGTCTGAATGGCGCGTGGATGTGTAAATATTTGGAGAGAGACAATTTTGTGTTTGGAGACATGGTTTTAAAAGCAGATAGCTTTGATGTATTGGAACATGTGTGCCTACCTACCGCGTGGCATCATAACCATGTGTTTGCAGTGTCAGCTGGAGCGATCGTCGTTTGAGGCACTGACAAGAGCAATGACTTACAGCTTGATTCTGATGCTGAATTCAGAGGTTCTAATTGATATTCCGTTTTTTATGCCACACCTTGGTGTTATGATTGTGGTTGTGTTGTCCTGTGAGAGCGTGCGTGTGTTGATCGTAGGTAACGATTCGATGTTTATTTGAGCTATCACGGTTACGATTCGCGTGCCTTTTTAGTAAGATTTCCTTTTGTTCGTGAGTAGAGCTGATTCCGTTTTGTTAAGTTTAGTCCGGAACGTTCTAGAAAGGTCGCACTGTCTAGTGACCTCGTATGTGTCACGTCGGGTATTTGGCAACACTTTGTGACATTTTCGCTACTTTTTGTTTTTCTGTGCGCGTGAATTGAGCAGCCTTTTTATTGTTTTGTGAAAGGTCTAGATCTTTCTATACACAACGTAGTGATAGGGATACCATACTTTTATGTGTCTTCATTATACTTTAGAATTTATAGCTGAAGTTAGCAGCCGAGTTTTTGTAGCCTGTTATAGTTTTTCTGGAAAGTTTATTTTAATGAGCTTCGGCTGCGTGTTTCGTTCCGATTGGTTGCATTGTATCATTTCCGTAGATGATTCTAGATTTTGGTAATATAATTATATAAGGAGGGCCCTGGGAAAGCCGTTCGTACATTGTCTTGCTTTGTCAGTTGTAGAGACACGTAGTTTATTGGGAGAGACGCTGTGTATGAGAAACTTTGTGTCGCAGTGTGGACATTGCAGAAGAGACTTTGTATCAGTATTTGTGCATTTGGAATTGCACTGTGTGGAAAGGAGTCCTCGGCAAGCATGGCGTTGGGAACTGCAATGACAATGGCCGCCTGCTGTTGGAGTTCTGTGCAGAACAGCAACTTGTCATCACCAACACTACTTTCCAGCAAAAGGACAGTCGAAAGACCACCTGGATGCATCCTCGCTCCAAGCACTGGCACCTTATCGACTATGTCCTTGTGCGTCAGATGCACCGCAGTGACGTCCTCCTCACCAGAGTGATGCTCAGCGCAGAGTGCCACACTGACCACCGCCTTGTCCGCTGCAAACTCAGGCTCCACCTCAAGCTGAAACCCAAGAAGAGGGGCCCCCTCAAGAAAAAGCTTGATGTCACCAGCCTCCAGCGTGATGACAAGAAAGCTGCCCTTCAGACAGATTTAGAGCGCATGCTCAAAGACACAGTTGATCCAGCAGACTCATCCCCTAAAACACTCTGGGAGCAACTGAAAACTGCTATTGTAAAATCTTCTGTGGAAGTCTTGGGCTTTGTTAGAAAGAGGAACAAAGACTGGTTTGATGAAAACGACGTGGAGATCCAGGAACTTCTAGCAAAAAAAAAAAAAAAGAGCCGCCCACCAGGCCCACCTAGCCCAGCCTTCCTGCCCTGTGAAGAAATCTGCCTTTCGCCTCATCTGCAGCAGCCTCCAGCTCAAGCTTAGAGAGCTCCAGAGCGAGTGGTGGTCGAGACTGGCACAGAGGACCCAGTTTTGTGCTGACAATGGTGACTACAGGGGCTTCTACGAAGCACTGAAAGCAGTGTATGGCCCTAGGCACCTGGTACAAAGTCCCCTGCGAAGCGCCGATGGATAGGCACTCCTCACAGATAATACCTCCATCTTGAACCGCTGGTCAGAATACTTTCAGGACCTCTTCAGCGCTGAGCGCACTGTTCAAGAAACAGTCATCCTCCAAATCCCACAGCTTCCACTAAAGGTTGAATTGGACGAACCGCCCACCACCGAAGAGACCCTCACAGCCATCCACCAGCTCAAGAGTGGCAAAGCAGCAGGCATTGACGGAATCCCGCCAGAGATCTGGAAACATGGAGGCTCATCACTGCACAACAAGCGCCATGACCTCTTTCTCTGCTGCTGGGAGAAATGAACACTACCAAAAGGATCTCCGTGATGCAGTCATCATCACCCTGTACAAGAACAAAGGAGAGAAATCTGCCTGCTCTAATTATCGTGGAATTACCCTGCTGTCCATTGCCGGGAAAATTCTCGCAAGGCTGCTCCTGAATTGGCTGGTACCTGCCATCGCTGAAGACCACCTCCCAGAGGACAGTGTGGCTTCAGAGCCAACAGGAGTACCACCGACATGGTCTTTGTGCTGAGACAGCTTCAAGAGAAGTGCCGCGAGCAGAACAAAGGGCTGTACGTAACGTTTGTCGACTAACAAAAGCGTTCGACACTGTGAGCAGGCAAGGCATGTGGCAGATCCTGGAGCGACTTGGCTGTCCCCCAAAGTTCATAAGCATGATCGTTCAGCTCCACGAGGACCAGCAAGGCCAGGTTAGACTCAACAGTAAACTCTCAGAACCATTCCCCATTATCAACGGCGTGAAACAGGGCTGCGTGCTGGCACCAAGCCTCTTCACCATCTTCTTTAGCATGATGTTGAAGCAGGCCACAGTGGACCTCGACGATGACGATGCAGTGTACATCAGGTATCGTCTCGATGGCAGCCTGTTCAACCTCAGACGACTGCAGGCCCACACCAAAACCCTAGACCAACTGATTCGTGAGCTGCTCTTTGCTGATGACGCTGACCTCGTTGCACACACAGAGATAGCCTTGCAGCGCATCACGTCCTGCTTTGCAGATGCTGCCCAGCTCTTTGGACTCGAGGTCAGTCTGAAAAAGACAGAGGTCCTTCATTAGCCGGCACCCAAGGTAGAGCATCGCCCTCCCCACATCACCATCGGCGAGTCTGAACTGAAGTCAGTACACCAGTTTACCTACCTTGGCTGCATCATCACGTCAGACGCCAAGCTGGACAAGGAGCTGAACAACAGGTTGGCAAAAGCGAACAGTGCTTTCGGGCGACTATTCAAGCGGGTGTGGCACAATCAACAGCTGAAAAAAGGCACCAAGATCAGCGTGTACAGAGCTGTCGTCCTCACCACCCTGCTGTACGGTTCCGAGTTCTGGGCCCTCTACCGCAACCAACTACGAGTCCTCGAACGCTTTCACCAGCCTGCCTGCGTACCATCCTGGGCATTCACTGGAGTGACTATGTCACCAACGTCGAGGTCCTTGAACAGGCAAAAACTATGAGCATCGAAGCTTTGTTGCTGCGGACACAGCTTCGCTGGGCGGGGCATGTCTCCAGGATGGAGGATCATCGCCTACCCAAGATCACTCTGTTCGGCGAGCTTGCCACTGGACACCGATACAGAGGGGCACCAAAGAAGAGATACAAAGACGGTCTCAAGAAGTCACTTAGTGCCTGTCAAATCGACCACCGCCAGTGGTCTTGGCTTGCTGCGGACCGTGACACCTGGCGCTCCACCATCTACAAGGCAGCCGTCTCCTTTGAGGACTCTCGCAGAGCTAACCTTAAGGACAAACGGCTCAGGAGAATAAACAGAGTTGCCGTAACTCAGAACCCTGACCAGACCTTCCCCTGCAGCCACTGCGGTCGAACCTGCCTGTCCCGGATTGGCCTCCGCAGCCACGAAAATGCCTGCAGACGACGTGGGCAAGCCCTATATAGTCTGTGCGTTTGACACGACGGCACTCCGACACCGTGTGACTCCCCGCTCGCCTGCGTACGGTCGCCGCCCATCAAAATAAATAGGGAGCCCAGGGAGGTTTAGCATCCTTCGTCCATGCACTCCCTGGGGAAACGGAGGGTACATCACCCCCCTCCAGTGAAATACAGAAACACATATAGGGGGGTTAGTAAAAATCAACCCCCCTCAAACAAGAGGGTGCATAGAGGGCGGGGCCAAAGAGAACCGTGCCTTGGACTGTGACTATCAACAAGGGAGGGAAGGAAGAGCACACCACCAACCAAGCAAGACGGAGGACCCAAGCAAGACGGAGGACCCAAGCGTCCACGAGAGCATGGGCTCTCCCCAACGACCCAGCCCCCTGGGGCGCGGGCAGACATGATAAAAAATAAATAAATAAAAAAATAAATAAAATAAAAAAAAAAAAAAAAAAACAAACAAACAAACAAAGTGATGCGAGTGCATCAGCGACGAACAGTCAGGACAGACCCCCACCCCCCAACCCCCCTGGCCCCCCCCCCCCCCTGGACGAAATCAGCGAGAGCTGGAAGTCCATGTCCCTTTTTAATATCATCATCATCATCATCATCATCAACGCTTGTCAGTCACCTTTTGGATGGATTGTGTCCCTTGTAGATTAGACTAGACTATGCGGATGAGGAACTGAGGCTAAAGGGGTCATCTTCGCCACACTGGGGTGTACATCTACCCAGCGAGAATCTACCCAGCGAACACTTGGGTGAAATTACGCTAGGTAATTTTCGCTGGGTAGAATTACACCGAAATATAGCGAATTTAATCCCTTGGACCCGTTCACAGCCGAGACGAACTGAGCCCGATCCAACGGCAAGAGACATACATAGACGAACTGAGCCCGATCCAAAGGCAAGAGACATACATACATAGACGAACTGAGCCCGATCCAACGGCAAGAGACATACATAGACCAACTGAGCCCGATCCAACGGCAAGAGACATACATAGACGAACTGAGCCCGATCCAACGGCAAGAGACATACATAGACGAACTGAGCTTGATCCAACGGCAAGAGACATACATAGACCAACTGAGCCCGATCCAACGGCAAGAGACATACATAGACGAACTGAGCCCGATCCAACGGCAAGAGACATACATAGACGAACTGAGCCCGATCCAACGGCAAGAGACATACAGACGAACAGAGCCCGATCCAACGGCAAGAGACATACATAGACGAACTGAGCCCGATCCAACGGCAAGAGACATACAGACGAACAGAGCCCGATCCAACGGCAAGAGACATACATAGACGAACTGAGCCCGATCCAACGGCAAGAGACATACATAGACGAACTGAGCCCGATCCAACGGCAAGAGACATACATAGACGAACTGAGCCCGATCCAACGGCAAGAGACATACATAGACGAACTGAGCCCGATCCAACGGCAAGAGACATACATAGACGAACTGAGCCCGATCCAACGGCAAGAGACATACATAGACGAACTGAGCCCGATCCAACGGCAAGAGACATACATAGACGAACTGAGCCCGATCCAACGGCAAGAGACATACATAGACGAACTGAGCCCGATCCAACGGCAAGAGACATACATAGACGAACTGAGCCCGATCCAACGGCAAGAGACATACAGACGAACAGAGCCCGATCCAACGGCAAGAGACATACAGACGTACTGAGCCCGATCCAACGGCAAGAGACATACATAGACGAACAGAGCCCGATCCAACGGCAAGAGACATACATAGACGAACTGAGCCCGATCCAACGGCAAGAGACATACAGACGAACTGAGCCCGATCCAACGGCAAGAGACATACACAGACGAACTGAGCCCGATCCAACGGCAAGAGACATACATAGACCAACTGAGCCCGATCCAACGGCAAGAGACATACATAGACGAACAGAGCCCGATCCAACGGCAAGAGACATACATAGACGAACTGAGCCCGATCCAACGGCAAGAGACATACATAGACGAACTGAGCCCGATCCAACGGCAAGAGACATACAGACGTACTGAGCCCGATCCAACGGCAAGAGACATACATACATAGACGAACTGAGCCCGATCCAACGGCAAGAGACATACATAGACCAACTGAGCCCGATCCAACGGCAAGAGACATACATAGACGAACAGAGCCCGATCCAACGGCAAGAGACATACATAGACGAACTGAGCCCGATCCAACGGCAAGAGACATACATAGACCAACTGAGCCCGATCCAACGGCAAGAGACATACATAGACGAACTGAGCCCGATCCAACGGCAAGAGACATACAGACGTACTGAGCCCGATCCAACGGCAAGAGACATACAGACGTACTGAGCCCGATCCAACGGCAAGAGACATAGATCCGCATGAGCCCAGGCAATTGCGGGGGCTCATGAAGATCTATGCCTCTTGCTGAAATTACTTTGAGTCTGATGTTCCTGGGCTGGTTTGGGGGGGGCGGGGGGGGGGGGCTGTATGATGGTGAATTAACACAGTGAGATTACCGACACGCTGCGGTAAAAAGTCCCGGGCGGAATCGTGAGCCCCCGCGCGCGCTGCGGTTTTCAGTCGCTACAGCCTTTGAGCCACGCTAATAATTCCTTTTTATACACGTAAACTTTTCACCCAGTAATGGGTGAATGGCATGCTTTAGAGAATGGCATGCTGCTTGTAATTCACGACAATATATCAATGCCGCGTGCAAAAAGTGGAGGCTGAATCCCCTTAGCACTACGTATCACGATCACTACTTTTCCAAAGAACTGCGGCCGATAGAACTACGTGTCAATAGAAAGTATACAGCTTTAGAGGCGGATCGTAGGAGGGGGTTACAGGCGGTCCGCCTCCCCCCCCCCCTCCCCCCGATGAAAATTTCTTTAAAATGCTGTAACAAAGTCCCTTTTTGGGGTGCCGTTTTGGACCCCCCCCCCCGCCCCTCTTCCGTTATTGATATTTTGGCGAATGGTGAAAAGCTTAAGATGCACGCACCGCCTCTCTCCTCCCCCCCCCCCACACACACCCCCGTCCCCATCCCCCCCCCCCCCACCCCACCCCCAGTCCCAACTCGCTTTTCGATTTTTCGGCCCCTGGAATCAAGGTCTAGCGTTGGGGAGGCCTTTTGTGTCAGGCTGAAGGTCCAAACAAGAAGCTGGACTCCCTTCCCCCACAGACGGTAACTGATCCGCCCCTGCTGCTCGATAACACTATGTTCCACATCACTACGGCCGTTACGGCGACACGTAGTGCCAGCGATCGTAGTGCGATTGACACGTGATGCTAGCGATCGTAGCGCTATTGGCACGTAGTTCTCGTGGATCGTAGTGCTAGCGATACGCACCAGAAAGTGGATACTCTCGCAGACAACTGGGGTCAGTTGCATGAGCGAGATTAGTCCTGCGCCAGCCACTAAGCAAGGTGCGCCGCTATAGCGGCGCACCTTGCTTAATGGCTGGCGCAGGACTAAGCTCACTTATAGCGGCGCGCCTTGCTTAGTGGCTGGCGTAGGACTAAGCTCGCTCATGCAACTGGCTCCAGGAGAGAAGAGCTGCATCTATTTCGCACTGAAAGTGCTCTTGAAACCCGCAGGGGGAACTTCAATATCTCTATTTTCAGGATGTAAACGATTCAGACACCTGTGTTCCCAGTCTCCCACGCACCGCCCACCGCCTGCAAGAGGCGCAGATTCTCATGAGCAGCGGCAGGGGCTCATGAAAGTCTACATCTCTTAGGGATGGTTCCTCTATGTAGTAGTGTACTTAGTGAATTGTCTGCGCGTTGAGAATGCTATCGAGCTTTAAACCTGAGACCGGCATTTTGGAGAAAATAGTATCTTCAAGTGTAGAACACCTGCAATGGATGGGGCCGTTTACCCCCGGTCATACTGAGGCTAAAAGCTTCAAATCTGTACACTGCCAGCTACATTATAGTTCTTACAAATAAAGGTATAGACCAATGGCTTTAGTTCAAGGGTGGTGCCAGAATGGCTTGGCGCCTAAAGGCTAAAAGCTTCAAATTTGTACACTGCAAGCTACATTATAGTACTTACAGATAAAGGTATAGACCAATGGCTTTAGTTCAAGAGTGGTGCCAGAATGGCTTGGCGCCTAAAGGCGCCAAGCTATTCTGGCACTACCCTTGAACTATTTTAGTCAAACTTATTTCACACACTGGGGTATTCCGAATGATAAGGGTTAAACCTGAGACGGGCATTTTGGAGGAAATAGTATGCTCAAGTGTAGAACACCTGCTATGGATGGCGATGTTTAATCAAAGAGAAAGGAAATAGTATGCTCAAGTGTAGAACACCTGCTATGGATGGCGACGTTTAATCAAAGAGAAAGGAAATAGTATGCTCAAGTGTAGAACACCTGCTATGGATGGCGATGTTTAATCAAAGAGAAAGGAAATAGTATGCTCAAGTGTAGAACACCTGCTATGGATGGCGACGTTTAATCAAAGAGAAAGGAAATAGTATGCTCAAGTGTAGAACACCTGCTATGGATGGCGACGTTTAATCAAAGAGAAAGGAAATAGTATGCTCAAGTGTAGAACACCTGCTATGGATGGCGACGTTTAATCAAAGAGAAAGGAAATAGTATGCTCAAGTGTAGAACACCTGCTATGGATGGCGATGTTTAATCAAAGAGAAAGGAAATAGTATGCTCAAGTGTAGAACACCTGCTATGGATGGCGACGTTTAATCAAAGAGAAAGGAAATAGTATGCTCAAGTGTAGAACACCTGCTATGGATGGCGATGTTTAATCAAAGAGAAAGGAAATAGTATGCTCAAGTGTAGAACACCTGCTATGGATGGCGACGTTTAATCAAAGAGAAAGGAAATAGTATGCTCAAGTGTAGAACACCTGCTATGGATGGCGACGTTTAATCAAAGAGAAAGGAAACACTAAAAGCCGAGTCATCAGGTTTAGATCTGATTTTTGGGCTGGTGCTTGTGTCTTCATTCAGGTGTAAAATTGGCCGACCAGGGGACATAATACATTTTAGTGCAAGGCAAGAAATTAGCGCGCGTTCTTTTGATCTCGGTGGCGATCTGAAAAAAAAAAAAAAAATACAGACAACACGACAACCTACGAGAGCACACGGTGTATCGCGCCCCATCTGTAATGGGCGTGCATTGGTGCTGCTCTGTGAATTTGGACCTTACGGCTCTAGAGCCGTAAGGTCCAAAATCACAGACCAGCACACGTGTAATTTTACCAGAAATCGCAAACAACCAGAAAGAATCACAAAATGATGCCACGTTAGATATGCACTGAGTGACCAATGTTTTCAAAATAACAATTTTTGGATGGATAAAAAAAGAAAAGAAAAAAGAAAAAAGAAGAAGAAATGAGCAGGATCTGTGACTGCACGTGCTTTGGGATAAAATTGTGGCAAATAAACACTTTGGAAAAAAAGAGCAGCAAAAACGGATACCTTTCATTTGAGGCCCATTTTGATAAAACTCTGATAATACTGCTGAACGCAAATACCTGTCCTATAAAACGAAATGGCTACTCATAAAGGCACGGCCATCATCGAAGCCAAGGGAAACAACTGTTCCATTTAAAAACGAAGCTGCTTCACATTCAAAATAAACTTCCCACGTAAAGGGAAACAACTTTGCAAAAGGGGAAGTAACTGTGTCAAGTTGGAACACAACAGCGTCCGCTGTCTTGTTGGCTGAAATATTTACATCTATTGAAGGCCATTCCACTTGCAAGAGGCATAGATTCTCATAATGTGACTTGTTTGCCGATGACGCAACAATCCACATCCCCGATAAGTGTCTGGAGTCTTTAAATGATCGTTTGCAACAGGGACTGAGTGAAATTTCCAAATGGTGTGAAAATAATGCAATGATCCTTAATCCCACCAAAACCGAATGTATGACGATAGCAACCCGTCAGAAGCATCAGCTCAAGCCACTTTCGCTTAGCCTGGAAATCCAAGACCACACCATTACACAAGTAACTGAACATCGCCTACTTGGAGTTATTGTTGATAACCAGATGAAATGGCAATCTCACATCAATGTTGTCTGTAAAACTGTGTCCAGAAATGTGTTTATGCTGTCTAAGCTAAAATATCTTATTGATGTCGACACTTGCAAACTATTTTACAATGCCCATGTCAAATCCCACATCGATTATGCCTCCACGACATGGGACGGCAGTGGTGACATACACATGAAGAGGCTTAACTCCTTGCATCGCAGGGCAGTGAAGCAGATCCTGCCTGATCCAGCTCTTTCTACTGACCAAAAATTTGAAAAACTAAAAATGCTTCCTCTTGACAAGCACCATCTCTTTAACAAAGGGGTAGTCATGTATAAAATCTGGAATGAAATCCACCCAGAATACTTGTGTAATCTCTTCACCAAGGTAGCTTCAGGCTATTCAACATCAAGGCGAAACTTCATCACACCACGCCCGAGGATAGATTTATTTAAAACCACCCTTGCTTTCTCGGGCGCCTCGTTTTGGAATAAACTGCCAGCGCACATAACACACACTGGTTCACTCCCCTCTTTCAAGGAAAGCCTCTTCAAGTACCTGCTATCTAACAGCTCATTCACTGGTTCGGGTATCTCCATCGCCTAAA
>BTPG01000004.1:232703312-232716239 GCA_036245525.1 Semisulcospira habei
GGACGAATTCTGCCCGAGGACTTTTGCTCTTTGGGTATTATAACGCTAAGATATAACGTTGGACACATTGAAAACAAAGAAAGAAAGAATCTACACTACTCACAATAAGCAAAGGACCACCCTGAAAGTGGTCCTGATTTCAAACAAGCGCACAAGTCTGTCCCCAAAATTCCACGGCAAAATCTGACAGGCAAGATTTCATGATTGTGTCGTGAATCTTTTGCGCAAGACAGTAGACATAAACTACAGTATTTTCCCCCAAATCCCACCACGCAATCTTAAAATCTGACAAAGTTGTGTTTATTTTAATCATGCAACCTTTCAGGGTTCATAGCATATAATATAACAAAACGAGAGCTTTCTTCCGGCCTTTGGTCAGTATTGGACTCTCCCTAACAGGGGATCACGAGTTGCGGCGCGCGAGTTTGTTACGATTGTGGTTGTGTTATCCTGTGAGAGCATACATGTGTTATTCGTAGGTAACGATCCGATGTTTATTTGAGCTATCACGGTTACGATTCACGTGCCTGTTTAGTAAGATTTTCTTTTGTTCGTGAGTAGAGCCGATTTCGTTTTGTTAAGTTTAGTCCGGAACGTTCTAGAAAGGTCGCACTGTCTAGTGACATCGTAAGTGTCACGTCGGTTAGTTGGCTACACTTCGCGACATTTTTCGCTACTTTTTGTTTTCCTGTGCGCGTGTATTGAGCAGCCTTTATTTTGTTTTGGGAATGTTCTCGTACCTTTTTGAGCTTTCATGGGACGTGGTGATAGGGATACCATACTTTTATGTGTCTTCATTATATTTTACAATTTAGAGTTGAAGTTAGCAGCCGAGTTTTTGTAGCCTGTTATAGTTCTCTGGAAAGTTTATTTTAATGAGCTTCAGCTGCGTGTTTCGTTCTGATTGGTTGCGTTGTATGATTTCTGTAGACGATTCTGGAATTTGATAGTATTTATAAGGAGGGTGCTGGGAAAGCCCGTTCGTACATTGTCTTGCTTTGTCAGTTGTAGAGACACGTAGTTTATTGCGAGAGTCGCTGTGTATGAGAAACTTTGTGTCGCAGTGTGGACATTGCAGAAGAGACTTTGTATCAGTATTTGTGCATTTGGAATTGCACTGTGTGGAGATCGCATCGCTGAATTAAATATTGTTGGAACTGTTACTCCAGTATTGTCTACATCCTTAAGCCACGTGTGACGGATTGCAGCTGAACGAGGTTTATTTTTAAAAAACCCTACGTGAGTGTGTCTGGTGTAGTTTTCATTTCTACGACCAAAATTCCACCACGTAACAGAGTTACTTGCGTTCTTTGCGGCGCACGAGTTAGCACGCCCTTCTAGCATATATAAAACTGTAACCCTTTCATGTGCCAGATGCAAGAGACAAAGAACCTCATGACCTCCCCGGCCCCGCAGGTTGGATTCCTGTTCCTGGGGCAGGTGAATTTGTTAGGCACTGAACAGGCCGTGGTTTTTGAAAGACAGCTTTGTCCGGCAGTGAAAGGGTTAATTTACACGAACTTTACTTTACAATGCTGTTTCATTTCCTGATCCACCGTGACTTGGGAAATCACCCGATCACCCCCATTCAGAACTCGCTCCAGTTTTTGTCGTGCAGGCGAATTGCCGCCATCCAATTTGGATCATATTCAATTCAGGATGTAAATACCGCCCATCTCTGAGATAGCAAGAGGCACAGGGGCTCATGAGAATCTATGCCTCTTGAAGATGCAAGTTGGCATACTCAAGGACCGCGGTCGTTCTTATAATTTGCCTACAGAATTTTCGGATGCTGGGCACTGGGGCGGTTAATGAATATTGACAAAAATGAAGGATTACATATTGCCGGCTTGAAATCAATGTCTGTTGGTCTGTGATTTGGGACCTTACGGCTGTAGGTCGTAAGGTCCCAAATCACAGGCCTGCGCTGCATTGATTATCGCTGCGCAGGTTATCGCTGGAACATGAAATCATTGGCAAGAACAGCGAATGCCCATTCAGGAGGGGGAAAAAAGCTGAACGGAGCTTTTTTGTTTTAATTTCTAAAAGGCATTTGGTTGCAATTTCCAAATGCAGTGACTAATAATTGATAAAGACAATTTGGATAATAATCGCTGCGGGATAATGCCCTGACCTTAGGACCCTCCATATTATCTGAACTCAGTGCTAGAAATGAACCATTTTATATATTGATGAACAAAAATCAAGAAAAATTAATATACTCTTAGGCTACAGACACTCAGAAGAGAATATTTCGATCTGAATAATCAAAAGAGAAAATGTGATATTGCGAGATAGAGAGATGTTTGGAAAATTGATCCTTGAAATTGACACTGCAAACTTTTAGAGGTTTACCTTCGCCCAACAGAACGCCTAAACGCTATTCGAGCGATGGACTTTGACTTTTCGATGGAGGCTTTGATTTTTCGACCTTTAGGTCTGCCGGCAACGTTATACTCGTGTGCTGGTCTGTGATTTTGGACCATACGGCTCTAGAGCCGTAAGGTCCAAAACCACAGACCAGCACACTTTTTTTCTACCCGTAAGATCAACGGATCACAGACAAGCTAGCATACATGCACTGACCTAGGAACTGACGGGAATGACGTCTATGTCAGCCTTCCCACGTAGGGTCCCATGCTAAACTCCTTCGGCAAGATGCCGCTCATGGATCCGCAATTGGCACAGATCATCATCAGCCCTTCAGACTACAGTGGTTCGTGAAGATCTGCCTCTTGTAGACAATCGTACACTTTACACCGGTGTCCCTCACGTCGAGAGAAGCGTTCACTTGAACAGATTCTATCTATATACGCTGGCGAAACTGCACCAACAAAGCGCACCGCTTCCAACGGACAGAGACTTACCATAACCGCAGTTGTTGGTGGGAATCCGCACCGCTTGTGTGTATAGATCTTCCACATTTTACACCCTCAAAAGGAGGTAGTCGATCGACGGAAGTTGAAATCTTTAGATATACGTCTGCGCGGCCATGTCGGCTGTCGATAGCTCCGTGACTTAAAGCGCCACCTAACGGCTTCCCAGAGGCGACGACCAGCCCATAGCGGAGTGAAGGCTTCAATTTCCTATCGACTTTTTTAAAAAAACTCCTTCTCTGCCAGTGGTTGCAGACTGTTTCTGAAAACTTCCTTAACCCTTGTCATTCGGAATACACCAGTGTGGGAAGTTAGTTTAACTAAAATAGCTCAAGGGTAGTGCCAGAATAGCATGGCGCCTCTAGGAATACACCAGTGTGTGAAGTAAGTTTAACTAAAATAGCTCAAGGGTAGTGCCAGAATAGCATGGCGCCTCTAGGAATACACCAGTGTGTGAAGTTAGTTTAACTAAAATAGCTCAAGGGTAGTGCCAGAATAGCATGGCGCCTCTAGGAATACACCAGTGTGTGAAGTTAGTTTAACTAAAATAGCTCAAGGGTAGTGCCAGAATAGCATGGCGCCTCTAGGAATACACAGTGTGTGAAGTAAGTTTAACTAAAATAGCTCAAGGGTAGTGCCAGAATAGCATGGCGCCTCTAGCGCCAAGCTATTTTGGCACTACCCTTGAACTAAAGCCATTGGTCTCTATATTATCTGTAAGTACTATAATGTAGCGTGCATATGGCAGTGGACAGATTTGAAGCTTTTAGCCTCAGTATGATAGGGGTTCACTCAGCGCCAAACAGGTCCTGCCGTCCCAGCAACACGGATACAAAGTGGTGTCGACAAGAGGCATAGATCCTCATCAGCCCCCGTAGTTGCCGTCCGTAGTTGCGGGGGCTCATGAGGAGCTGTGCCTCTTGTAGCTGAGTCGCGTTCACCTTTTTTGGCGGCGAGGGGGTTAACCGAGTTATCCGCGCCACAAGGAACGGTAACAAAGACATACGTCTCACTTGGCACGGTCTCACTCAAGACGGGGCTGATCAGGCAGAGTGGGCTTGTGTATGTGTGTGTGTGTGTGTGTGTGTGTGTGTGTGTGTGTGTGCTTGTTTGTTTGTTTGTTTGTTTGTGTGTGTGTGTGTGTGTTTGTTTGTTTGTTTGTTTGTTTGTGTGTGTGTGTGTATGTACGCATGCTAGTGCGTGTGCGCGCACGCGCGTGTGTGTGTGTGTGTACTGTTAGCGCACTTTTGGTTTGTCCAGCGATCATGTTTCGAACCTTTCTCACTAACAACCTCAAACTAGGGAGCGGAATCGATTAGTCGAATGTCTTTAAACCGTCATGGTCAATCCATCTACCGTGACTAACGCAGTAAGTGGTGCCTGAGGTATGCTCTGTATAAATCAGAGAATTATGGCCGGATCGGTCCCTTTACTGCCAGTGGACAGGAACTGTGATTTAGAAAACATTGTCAATTCTACATCAAATATCTCTAGCGGTCAAAACAACATGGATAGAAAGTTGTTTCAGCAAAATGTATAGATCCTCATGAGCCCCCGCAACTGCGGGGGCTCATGAGGATCTATACATTTTGCAGATGAGTTTATTTTATTTTCGTCAGTGAAAGGATTTAATTTTTACCGTAATTTTGCAAAGAAGTACCCAACGGAGAAAGAAACACGCTTAGAAAAGACGGGTACAACACAATTTATTAATATTTCGGGTAAATACCCTTTGTCAAAATAGACAAACAAACAAACAGAGAGATTAGCCGCTACTTATCTTCATTGGCAGAAGGAATGTGGCAACTGAAGGAGGTGACGTAAAATAAAAGAAAAGGAAGAACAAAAGTGCGGAAAAAATAAAAATGACGTCAACGAAAAATCGTAAGAGAGAGACTCGGAAAGAACCTGAACACGAGAGACAAGAGTGTGTGCAAGCACGTGCAGGAGCGAGCGAAAGGAAAGGCGTGTAGGTGAGGCCAGAGAAAGAGAGAGAGAGAGAGAGAGAGAGAGAGAGAGAGAGAGAGAGAGAGAGAGAGAGAGAGAGAGAGAGAGAGAGAGAGAGAGAGACGGAGAGAGAGAAAGAGAGAGAGAGAGAACAAACGGGGAGTACCCTTGGGCACGAAGTAGGCTGAGTGTCTAATACACAAAGCCTGCTAAACACCAACCCGAAGGCAAACTTTATATCACCTTCAAGTTGAGGACTACCTCGGGGAAAAACGGGAGGACCCCGGGAAAAAAACCCCAGCATTTAGCACGGTGAAATGCGGCCAACTCTATGTTGGAGAGACGGAAAGAACCATCAACGACCGTTTCAAAGAACATCTTCAGTCTGTCAAGTACCAATACAACAGACCGGTCAGACGACATTTCAATCAGGCCGACCACTCCGTCTCGGACATTCGGGTTAAAGGCCTCTGGCTTATGCAAGCCAGTAATGTCTGGGCCAGGAAAGACCGTGAAAAATTTCTGATTAATAAACTGGGCACTGTGGCGCCACTCGGGATGAATATGAAAGATTAACATTGTTTACCTTGCTAGTGTCTGCTACTTTACCTCACTGTTTTACTACTCACTAATCAGTTAGGTGAGGTTGGCGCTGGTTGATATGTACATTTCCCTTGGGGACTTTCTCAGCGCTGGCCGAACGTTTAGTTGGATCCCTTGCCCTTCCCTGTCGGGCGCCGGGTCTCCGGCTCACGGTTTGATGCGCGGTTTTGGGGCGAGGCGATCGTGTGCATCCCTTGGGGATGTATGTGGTCGTCTTGTTGCGTGCCTGTGTGTTTTTCTGTGGGCTGGTGGGTGCCTGTTGGGTGGGGTTGGTGGCTCTGGCTGGTTGTCTTCCGCCCCCCCCCCCCCACTCCTTTTTTTTTTTTTTCTACCTCTCTCCCTTTTCTTCCCCCCCCCTACCCCCTTAACCACTTTTCTCTCTAGCCCTCTTTCTCTCTTTACGCTTTTTCCTTTTCCCTTCTTCCCCTTCCTCCTTCCCTTTCCCCCCCCCCCCTCACCACCCCCCCCCCCGCCCCCATCTCTCTCTCTCTCTCTCTCTCTCTCTCTCTCTCTCTCTCTCTCTCCCCCCCCCCCCCCTTATTTTTCGAGTTACCCTTGAAGACGGTTTCACAACTACCTACTCTCCACTTATACCAATATTCTCTTACTGAATTTGATTCTTTGCTTTGTTTTCATGCCTTATTACTTGTTGTGTACCGTGCTAAATGCTGGGTTTTTTTTCCCGGGGTCCTCCCGTTTTTCCCCGAGGTAGTCCTCAACTTGAAGGTGATATAAAGTTTGCCTTCGGGTTGGTGTTTAGCAGGCTTTGTGTATTAGACACTCAGCCTACTTCGTGCCCAAGGGTACTCCCCGTTTGTTCTCTCTCTCTCTCTTTCTCTCTCTCCGTCTCGCTCTCTCTCTCTCTCTCTCTCTCTCTCTCTCTCTCTCTCTCTCTCTCTCTCTCTCTCTCTCTTTCTCTGGCCTCACCTACACGCCTTTCCTTTCGCTCGCTCCTGCATGTGCTTGCACACACTCTTGTCTCTCGTGTTCAGGTTCTTTCCGAGTCTCTCTCTTACGATTTTTCGTTGACGTCATTTTTATTTTTTTCCGCACTTTTGTTCTTCCTTTTCTTTTATTTTACGTCACCTCCTTCAGTTGCCACATTCCTTCTGCCAATGAAGATAAGTAGCGGCTAATCTCTCTGTTTGTTTGTTTGTCTATTTTGACAAAGGGTATTTACCCGAAATATTAATAAATTGTGTTGTACCCGTCTTTTCTAAGCGTGTTTCTTTCTCCGTTGGGTACTTCTTTGCATATTACACGCTTGGCAGTCACCTTTTTGGTCTGGATTGATTTTTTCGTAATTTTGCAGAGTTCTTCCAAGAAGGCATCAAGCCCCAAAAAGTGAACGGTTATTGCACTGCTGCGAAGCGATCGCCAAGTCGTGAATTCTCAAGCGGGAATGCAATAACAAGGGCCTAGGGGTGACTGCTAGCGCTTTGTATGCCAGTATGTACCCACTTCATATTTTTCCCCCCTTCTTTGACACATGTACTGATATAGAAAAATAAGAATAAGAATAAGAATAAGAGTATTTTATTATCTCGAAAAGAGAAATTCGGTTGTGGTACATTTATAACAAACAGTACAAACAAGACATGAAAACATTATAACATAATTATGAACATTTTTTATATTGTATAAGAAGCAAATTAATTATTCATGAGCTTGCTCGATATACTGTCCTTCCCGAAAAGCCTTGCGGCCATGGCAAAGTTGTTGATGGATTCTCGAGCCAGGGTCTTACGAATAAACACAACATACTGTTCTGCCCTGCAGCACATCACGTCCTGCTTCGCAGACGCTGCCCAGCTCTTTGTACTCGAGGTCAGTCTGAAAAAGACAGAGGTCCTCCATCAGCCGGCACCCAAGACAGTGTATCGCCCTCCTCACATCACCATTGGCGAGTCTGAACTAAAGTCAGTGCACCATTTTACTTACCTTGGCTGCATTATCACGTCGGACGCCAAGCTGGACAAGGAGCTCGACAGCAGGCTGGCAAAAGCAAACAGCGCTTTCGGGCGACTTTTCAAGCGGGTGTGGCACAATCAACAGCTGAAAACAGGCACCAAGATCAGCGTAGAGCTGTGGTCCTCACTACCCTGCTGTATGGTTCCGAGTCCTGGGCCCTCTACCGCAGCCAACTACGACTCCTCGAACGCTTCCACCAGCGCTGCCTGCGCACCATCCTGGGCATTCACTGGAGTGACTATGTCACCAACGTGGAGGTCCTTGAACAGGCTGAAACTGTGAGCATCGAGGCTTTGCTGCTGCGGACACAGCTCTGCTGGGCGGGGCATGTCTCCAGGATAGAGGATCATCGCCTACCAAAGATCACCCTGTTCGGCGAGCTTGCTACTGGACACCGTGACAGAGGGGCACCAAAGAAGAGATACAAAGACTGTCTTAAGAAGTCACTTAGTGCCTGCCAAATCGACCACCACCAGTGGTCTTCGCTTGCTGGGGACCGTGACACCTGGCGCTCCACCATTTACAAGGCAGCTGTCTCCTTTGAGGACTCTCGCAGAGCTAGCCTTAAGGACAAGCGGCTCAGGAGAAAAAACAGAGATGCCGCAACTCAGAACCCTGGCCATACCTCCCCCTGCAGCCACTGCGGTCGAATCTGCCTGTCCCGGATTGGCCTCCGCAGCCACGAACAAGCCTGCAGACATCGTGGGCAACTCCTATAAAATCTTCGTTCGCGAAGTCAAGCCAAGAGACTGTTCTGCTGCAACACTAACGCATCCTTTTCGACTATGACAACGTTAACACTTGGATTAATTTTAAACTTGCCGTTCTTCACCAATGCCAAAGATATTTCTGGTCCGTGAACGTGTCGCTGCCATCGTGTGCTCCGGCACTCGCATAGATCGTGGAAACCCGTAAAAAAACGATACAAAGAGTACAAAAAGCTAAAGTCGCTAACCTATAACTTGAAACCTTCATTGTTTTAGATATGTAACGCACACTAGAGTCGCGAAACGCAACATTCCAAGCTAAAAAAAATCCACCGAAACTGTATTAGCGTAGGAGGCAGACGGAACAGCCAAACGCTCAAAATCACTCAACACAGTTATCTCCCTTGCGTCAACAAAACTGTCGTCTGCTTCACATAGCACCTATAGTGGAGTCATGTTTTCTTGTTTGTTCGCTACTATTTTTTTCTTTTTCAAGTTATTATCCACATTGATGCTATGGGTGTTCCATTGCTAATCTTTGCTTATGAATTAAACTGAATTAAAATAAAAACAATTTTGTTAGTATGCATATGTTTTGTTTTAGTGTGCATGATAGTCTCGGTATGCAAACCTAAAATGGTCGCACAGAGTGTAGGGCACGAAGTGAAGGTAAAGTTTTGTTTTGGACTGGGTACATACATTATATTGAGCAGCAATTTGCTTGATATAGTGCCGAAAACAGACAGATGTGCTTACTTAACCCGATCAAAATGTCCTCTTCGTACGACTCGGACATTTTGATTCGGGCCTCGTAATCACATCTGCCTGTTATCGGCACTATATCAAGTAAAATGCTGCTCAATAGAATATAATAATGATCAAAACAAAAAACGCCTTTCGGCATAAAACAATGGCCAAAAATGTGCATTTCCTCATACACAGGACGAAACCGCACTGAGGATTCCAAAACGAACATCAATGTAAGAAGAATTTTTAATCAGTCCGAAAAAAATAGTTATGTCACTCGTTCATAATTTCTTTGTTTTGGGCGGCTGTTTCAGACGTTCATAATTTTTTTATGTTTTGGGCGGCTGTTTCAGACGTTCATGTTTTGGGCGGCTGTTTCGGACGTTCATAATTTCTTTATGTTTTGGGCGGCTGTTTCGGACGTTCATAATTTCTTTATGTTTTGGGCGGCTGTTTCGGACGTTCATAATTTCTTTATGTTTTGGGCGGCTGTTTCAGACGTTCATAATTTCTTTATGTTTTGGGCGCCTGTTTCAGACGTTCATAATTTCTTTATGTTTTGGGCGCCTGTTTCAGACGTTCATAATTTCTTTATGTTTTGGGCGCCTGTTTCAGACGTTCTGAACAACCACCAAACACATTATTTTGTTGCAGTGGAAATATGTAAACTGTTGAGAGGAGACAAAATGAGCTAATGGATGAAATATGTAAACTGTTGAGAGGAGACAAAATGAGTTAATGGATGAAATATGTAAACTGTTGAGAGGAGACAAAATGAGCTAATGGATGAAATATGTAAACTGTTGAGAGGAGACAAAATGAGTTAATGGATGAAATATGTAAACTGTTGAGAGGAGACAAAATGAGTTAATGGATGAAATATGTAAACTGTTGAGAGGAGACAAAATGAGTTAATGGATGAAATATGTAAACTGTTGAGAGGAGACAAAATGAGCTAATGGATGAAATATGTAAACTGTTGAGAGGAGACAAAATGAGTTAATGGATGAAATATGTAAACTGTTGAGAGGAGACAAAATGAGTTAATGGATGAAATATGTAAACTGTTGAGAGGAGACAAAATGAGTTAATGGATGAAATATGTAAACTGTTGAGAGGAGACAAAATGAGTTAATGGATGAAATATGTAAACTGTTGAGAGGAGACAAAATGAGTTAATGGATGAAATATGTAAACTGTTGAGAGGAGACAAAATGAGTTAATGGATGAAATATGTAAACTGTTGAGAGGAGACAAAATGAGTTAATGGATGAAATATGTAAACTGTTGAGAGGAGACAAAATGAGTTAATGGATGAAATATGTAAACTGTTGAGAGGAGACAAAATGAGCTAATGGATGAAATATGTAAACTGTTGAGAGGAGACAAAATGAGTTAATGGATGAAATATGTAAACTGTTAAGAGGAGACAAAATGAGTTAATGGATGAAATATGTAAACTGTTGAGAGGAGACAAAATGAGCTAATGGATGAAATATGTAAACTGTTGAGAGGAGACAAAATGAGCTAATGGATGAAATATGTAAACTGTTGAGAGGAGACAAAATGAGCTAATGGATGCTGCTAGTTTTTAAACATATTCCTTAACTCATTCAGCCCGACGGTCGTATTTCCCAAATTTTGCAGGCGTCATCTAATGGCTATGCACAGTTGCAGGAGATGGATGGACCATGGTTATTCAAGGGCAGTGCCAGATTAGCTTGGCGCCGACAGGCGCCGAGCTAATCTGGCACTACCCTTGAATTATCATGGTCGATCCTTCTCCTGCTGTAGTGCGTCAGGACTGAATGGGTTAAACAGTTCCATTAAAAAAATACGAATCTATTTCCAGGAAGTCTAGAGCCAAGCCGAAAGCTATATGCGTTTGAAGTTCAATTTGTGTGCGGATTAGGGAGAAGGACACTATAGCCAGTTAAACGTGACTGAAAGCATCACTGGAACCAAAGAATTGAATCAGTCCTGAATCGAGTTTGCTGCGCTGATTTCGTGAACACCTTACAGCTGCAAGAGCGACAGATACTCATGAGTCCCCACAGACTGCGGGGACACATGCGAATCTAAACATCTTGTTTGTAGTCCGTTTATTTCTGCTTTCATAAAAAAGACGAAAAATTGTGTGGTCTGAGGTACCACTGCGATGCTATTTCAACACCAATTGAATACCTGTCGGCTCTCCTCCATCTGAGGAACAGACATAAATCGACAGACTGTAATATCAGCAAGAAGTATAGATTCTCATGAGCCCCTGCGACTATTGGGGCGTATGAGGATCTATGTTTTTTGCAGACGGAACGGGTGATCTCAGAAACTATGGTTTGCACGTATGAGCTTTTGTGTGCTTGGTTTGGGAGCTGCGACCTTGGCGTTTAGGTCAACGGAAGGGCCATGGGTTGATCAAGAACGACAACTACGTGCCCAGGAACGATAACAAGGCTGGATTAGAGGGCCCTGGAAAGTGTCCGGCGAAATCAAAGAAAGCCCACCCTCGTATTGTTCTCACTGTACGTGAAAGGCACATCGATAGTACTTTCTTTGTGTTTAACCCTAACACTGCCGGGGCAAGGCCAAGGCTGAACCCACCTGCACGAGACATAAATCCTCATGAGCCGGGGGTTCTTTCTCCGGGTACTCAGGTTCTTCCACCCCCTTCACTTTGGTACCGGTTTCAGGCCACTTTATAAATTTCACATACAAGCGATCAACATTTCCGGAACTTCAGTAGCTGAGCTGACCCTTCGCACCACGTGAATGTCCTGTGTTTGTCTTGTACTGTGTTTGTCTTCAGAGTGAATGCGTGTGTGTCACGTGAGCGTGCGTGTTGGGGTTCAGTTCGCATCGCTTTGAGCCAATTCGCCGAATTGAAGAAAGCGCCTATATAATAACCGTTATTATTATAATATTATATGAGCCCATTCGCCGAATTGGGAAAAAGCGCCTATATAATAACCGTTATTATTATAATATTATATGAGCCCATTCGCTGAACTGGGAAAAAGCGCCTATATAATAACCGGTATTATTATAATATTATATGAGCCCATTCGCCGAATTGGGGAGAAAGCGCCTATATAATAACCGGTATTATTATAATATTATATGAGCCCATTCGCTGATTGGGAAAAAGCGCCTATATAATAACCGGTATTATTATAATATTATATGAGCCCATTCGCCGAATTGGGAAAAAGCGCCTATATAATAACCGTTATTATTATAATATTATATGAGCCCATTCGCTGAACTGGGAAAAAGCGCCTATATAATAACCGGTATTATTATAATATTATATGAGCCCATTCGCCGAATTGGGAAAAAGCGCCTATATACTAACCGGTATTATTATAATATTATATGAGCCCATTCGCCGAATTGGGAAAAAGCGCCTATATAATAACCAGTATTATTATAATATTATATGAGCCCATTCGCCGAATTGGGAAAAAGCGCCTATATAATAACCGGTATTATTATAATATTATATGAGCCCATTCGCCGAATTGGGAAAAAGCGCCTATATAATAACCGGTATTATTATAATATTATATGAGCCCATTCGCTGAATTGGGAAAAAGCGCCTATATAATAAACGGTATTATTATAATATTATATGAGCCCATTCGCCGAATTGGGAAAAAGCGCCTATATAATAACCGGTATTATTATAATATTATATGAGCCCATTCGCTGAACTGGGAAAAAGCGCCTATATAATAACCGGTATTATTATAATATTATATGAGCCCATTCGCCGAATTGGGAAAAAGCGCCTATATAATAACCGGTATTATTATAATATTATATGAGCCCATTCGCCGAATTGGGAAAAAGCGCCTATATAATAACCGGTATTATTATAATATTATATGAGCCCATTCGCCGAATTGGGAAAAAGCGCCTATATAATAACCGGTATTATTATAATATTATATGAGCCCATTCGCCGAATTGGGAAAAAGCGCCTATATAATAACCGGTATTATTATAATATTATATGAGCCCATTCGCCGAATTGGGAAAAAGCGCCTATATAATAACCGGTATTATTATAATATTAT